>WBND01001539.1:47983-60959 GCA_013398595.1 Tychaedon coryphoeus
TCTTTGCCTGAGAGCCCCTTAATTTCAAAATTATAATAATAATTAGGAGGAAGGGGGTTTACATTCTCCATTTCAAAGAGAAGGTCCTGCCTTTATTGGCAGACACCTGTCCTTCAAACCAGGGCAGCTTTATTTAAAGAAACACTACACTTATATTGGGTAGTTTGTGCAAAACAAAATAGGAAAAGCTCATTGGCCCAAGGAGGCAACACCTCTTTGAAAACATGCTTTCTGCAAGATATCACTTCTCCAGCAGGTGTTTAATCATTGTTATAATTTCTTGTCCTTGAGCAGCCTGAGAAATGGCTGCTTTCTTGGCTCCCAGCAGTATCCTAACAACAGACCTGCTCTCCCTTGTGAAGGCTTTTGGGGAGTTCAGGCAGACTTCTTCTAAGCTTTTAAGGGTGGTGTTTTGACATTGCCCTGAATAGCTTAAGGACTGCCTTATCTTTTGGAGAGAGGTTCCTCTGGCCACCTGGAGAGCATCTCTGGCATTTGACTAGTTGGGTGAGGTTTTCCTTCTCCTGACCAAGGTAAAACTGCTCTTAGTTATATGCAGCCTGAGGAATTTTTTTTTCCTTCAAATCTTGCATTTATATAATCTGCCTGCTGACAGATATAGCCAAATCAAACATCTAAATAGGATTAATGCAGGCAGCTTATTACTGGCTCTTGAGGAAGGCCAGGAATTATGGTTATCAACCATAACAGTGAAGTTGGGGTGTCTGACCTCAACAACTTATCCTTGAAAAATACTATACAAATATCTTCTGAACTGGTGAAAAGTAATTTCATATTCACTGAATAACAGAGTGCAAACTAAAATAGCCAGATCTGAATATCAGAATGTATTTTGGTTTTTTTCATGGTGACAGGAGGATGAGCATAATCATCAGTGAAATAAGTGCTGAGCCATATTTAACCCTCTCAACACCCCATCAAGACCAAACAAAGCTGTGTCAGTCTTTCCAAATGTAAAAAATTGCCTGACCACAGAAAACTACTACTCTGTTTAGTTTTGGGTCCACTCTGCTATTGCAAGGGAAATATTCTGTGATGCTTCCTGCCCTTGGGTGGGATTTAGCTGCAAAATCTGTGGAAAAGCTGCCTAGATGCCTCCTGGCTTACAGGGAGCCAGCTGCAGGACACTCCACATCAGGATTATGGCTGGATGTGATGGTCCTGCACAGTTTTATGCTGGGGAGTGTAGTGCACGAGGGCATGGTAAGGAATATACATTTTTTTCACTCCAGATGGCTCACTCAAATTAATCCTGCAGTCACTGAGAGTGGAAGTACAGTTCTTACCTCCTGATGGCTACCAGCAGCCTGTTTGAACAAAGTTGATGACTCCCAGTGGTGTTCTTGATGGGCAATGTCTCCATCTTTTAAAATCATCCTTACAGACAGGTGATTAGTCCCCTTATTGGCATTTTCACCTGCAGAAATGAGAACTGAATGGGCTGAATGCTCATTTTGTACTGTAATTTATGCATGTAGTCCAATATAGCTCATGCTGAGGATCTATTCCTCTTTTATAATTGGGACAAATTCCATCTCTAGAAGCTTTTCTTCCACGAGAGGATGAAATATCTAAGCCATCACCTGTCTAACACCATTCAGCTGGTATTTATTTCTGACGTGTTTGTGTCAGTAGAAGACTTTCCAAGCTCACAGAGATATTGGGAGGTTTCATTTATACAATGCTGTGAGATTGCCTGATCAAAGGCATACAAGTGGAAATCATTACTGTTATTTTCAGACACGTCTTTAATCACAGCCTCTCCCTATTCATCGCAATCATTGCAATTGTAAATCAGAAGTGAGTTCCCTCACCACCTGGCCACTTGGTGCTCTTTTAATTTCTGCCTGTTGCCTGTACAGTGAAATTTCTCCTGCATCTCCCTCCACCTCTGTGTGACGCAAACATGTGCACTAAAATTTGCTATGATAGCTTCACTTTATGTGCGTTTGTTTCTGCAAAGAGAGGTGGTATTGAACTTCCTGAATCTCTCCCACTAGGAAATGGGGATAGTGCTTGGAGCTGTCAATACAGGGACCATTCACCAGTGCCTGACAACCTTGCTGAAGTGACTGAATTATATTCCTATCTGCAGAAAGTAGGAAATGAGTTACAGTGATTTAAACACAGGAATAGAGGAATTTTACCTTCTAACTACAAAAAGGGATAAGCTTGGTAAGGCCCTGTTTTCTTGATAATGTATATATTTTTTGTCTGATCATGCACTGAGTCCCAGTGCTGTGGTAGCTTCTGGCCAGGAGAACTGAACTTTCTCCTCTCTGCTGTTTCTATGGGATTTGTGCACCTGATATTATGATAGAGCTGGTCTGTAGTGGGCTCAATAAAGACACTGAAGTGTTGGAGCAAGACCAGAGAAGAGCAGTGGAGGTGGGGAAGGGTCTGGAACAAGTCAGGAGTGGCTGAGAGACCTGGGGGTGTTCAGCCTGGAGAGAAGGAGGCTGGGAGGGATATTCTCACTCTCTGCTGCCTGAAAAAGTGGGGGGCTTGGCCTCTTCTCCCAGGCAGCAAGGGGCAGGACAAGAGGACATGGCTTCAAGCTGTACCAGAGGAGGTTCAGGTTGGACATCACAAAGAATTTATTAATGGAAAGAGTGGTTAACCATTGGAATAGGCTGCCCAGGAAGATGGGAAATTTACCATCCCTAGGAGTGTACAAGAAATGACTGGATGTGGCACTTAGTGCTATGATGTAGTTGAGTTTAGGTGCTTTAGGTGGTGATCAGTCAAAGGTTGGACTTCATTATCTTGGAGGTCTTTGCCACAGTTCATAATTCTATGATTCACTGCACATCCACTTCTTTTTTTCTTTCCTATCTCTGCCATCTGTAGAGACTTTGTGTAGTGTGGCAGGTGAGGGTGGAGAACCTGCAGAAAGGCCAGTGTGAAAGCGCCCTTTAGCATAATCTGAGATCTCTGCTGGGATCCACTAGGCCCAAAGAATTGCCATCTACTGCACTCCTGAGTTTGGTTTTTGTTTGGTTCTGGTTTTTGGTTTTTGTTTTTTTTTTTTTTCAGAAGATGTATCTTTTATTTCCAGAAGGTTACAGGTACACAGAGTGGGGTGGCTTTGCCCAGCAGCTCAGGCCAATCCAGCTTGGCAATGGCAATGGAAATCTGGTTTGGTTTTGAGCCTGGTTTTGATTTGGGGCACTGGAAACCATGAGAATGCCAAGGAAATGCTGATGCTGCTGACTGCCTTGGATGACAGCACATCTCATACATCCTGCCCAGGGAAATGCCTCCCTTCCAGCAGCTGCAGGTACTGGCTGTTTCCATGTGTTTGTCTCATCTGGCTGAAGTCCTCTGTGCAGCTGTTGCTGCTTTTATAAAGGCTAAGGTGTTTCCCAGCTCCCATAACAGAGATCAACGTCTCAGGAGGACAGGAATGGGAGGTGGAACCTTCCCATCTGAAATCACAAATTCTAGTCTGGGCCTAGGTCATCTGAAAGTTGTCATCACTTAGAATTTCAGCCTACTTCTATTTGCCCTGCATGATTAAATATTCATGCTGGGATATTGTGCCATGCACGATGAGAATATTCAATGCAATCTCACTGGAAAAACTATTCTGCAGATGCAGTCAATGTCCTGCTGCTTTCTGAAATGAATTCTACATTTGTCCATTCTCTAGCTTCCCTCTGATGAATGTCAGACTAGTCCCAAATGTCCACATGATCATCCCATTCTGAGAGACTGATTTTTTTTGCACACAAGCACAAACACCCTCCTTTTCTTGCCTGATAAGGCAAAGGGGGAAACATGCTAAATATCCTTCTCATTCCCAGAGGTGGGTGATCCATCTGAGAATGAAGGGACTGCTGGGGAGCAAACCCTTTGCTCAGGATCACAGCAGAACAGCTTCTAGTGCAACTAGCTGATGGCTAATTTGCTTGAGGCTGGCAGCCTGGTGCTTCCAACAGCCTGAACTTCACTTAAAAAAAATTATAGTGATTAAGTAAACACAGCTATAATGGAAATCTTTATTCTGTGTATTACAAACCAAAATGGCCATGAAGGGAGCAATTATGAAATCTCAGGACTGTGGTGAGGGGAGGAATCGTTTGAGCTGTGCTGTTGTTTGTTTTTGTACATCATTTATTTCCCCTGGGAAACTTGGCTCCAAAGCAGTCTCTGCTGCATTGAGAGATTCCTTACATTTTTGTTAACCCAATTTCCCATCCAGTCTTAAGCAAGATGGGAGGAAATAAAAGGGCTTCACATGAAATCACAAGACTTGATGAACTACCTTGGGGAAGGATTCCTAGATCCAGCTTCCAGTTCCAATCACAAGCCCCCAGCACAAGTTGCACACCAATTGCCCTCTCTCTTTTCCTGTTAGTCATCAGTGACATGGCTGATTTTACAAAGACTTAAGGGAGTGGTGAAGATAATGCAGGAGTGGCAGTGTTAAAGCTGTGCTAGTGGGAATTGCAGTGATGATTCAGATGTGGTGGTCTCCTGCCCTTTCTGCAGATCTATGATTGGTCCTATTGGGTCTTTGTACTTGCCTGATTCAGGAAAATTATAGTGTAAAGCTGCACCAGGCTTTCAGTTTCAGTTGATTTTTGCTGATGTTTGTTCAAGACCAGAGGGAAATTAGCTGGTGGACTAGTCAGCTGTTAGTAGAAAATTGACTGAGAAATAGAGAACACAGCAGAGAAATAGTTGGCAAATGATGGGATGAGTGGTAATTCCTAGGTAGTGAAAAGATTGATGCAATCCAAAAGCCCAACATACTTCCCAAATGTATATAATAATGGAAGTTCAAGAGCTGCTTCAAGGGCAGAAACCAACTTGGAGACCTTCTCCTTGACTCAGCAGGCTTAAACAAAGAAAGAGAGTCCAGGCTTTGTGTTTGATCCCTACTTAAAGCTGCAGATCTGTCAGCACAGGTGCTCAGTGTGGTGTACAGACATGACAGCTGAGCAAAGCCCCAGGCTACCAACTGCTAATTGTCCAAGATCTCCAGACATTCCCAGGCAAGGACTGAGTGTGCTTCAGGAGTGGAGAGCAGCCCACCTGGCTTGAAAGAAGAGATCAGGAATGGCTGGCAATTCCCATCCCATGCTAAGGAAGAAAGCTGCCCAGGTCTTTCCACGGGTACCATGGTGAGCACATCCCAGAGGTGGTGTGTGAATTAAGAGAACAAACTTTCTCCTTCCCAGGCAAAACACACTTGAGGCACAAGGCTTCAGAGCTGAGCTAGCTGGTTGCCAAGGCAGTCTGGAACAGCACAAGGTGGGTGTCTAGGGAATAAGGGGCTGAGTTTGGTGGGAGAGGGACTGAGGGATAAAGGAAAGGACTCAATTGTTAGGGATGGGAGTAAACACGGCAGGATTTTGACAGCAGGCTATGGCTCTTGCCTCAGCAAACCAAGCAAAGAAAGGTAACCAGAGCACAAACACACTAAAGGAATTGTTCCTATTACTCCTATTCAAGGGCAATAATGGCAATAATACAACACATACCTGCAGGTTGGTCTGAAACCACCTCCCCTGTTCACCCTCAGTTCTTCTGGAAGCCAATTAACTCCTTCCTGAAGAGATGCCACATGAAACAGAGGCTTTTCTGAGATTGGTAATGGCTGTCACCCCAGCAATAATCATAATGAATCACACTTGGGCTCCTGTTGAGTTAATATTTTCAAAGAGATGTTGGTTCTCGATCCATTCATTAATATTAATTAGCATGAAGTCACGTTTCATTTCCCACTTATGTGCCCAACCTGCAGCATCCTCGTGTGTCCCGTGCTAACGAACCAGATGCCGTTCACGGCTGGCACAAAATAATTAGCTAATAGTTGAAGAATACGTATCTCAAGTTATTTAAATATTTATGCCAGACTTTTTACATTTTGGCTCCCAGCCCTCATCTGAGGGTTGCAATGCAATTTAGGGAGAATATGAGAAAGTTTTCACAGTTGTCTGCAGAAAGCTTTAATTATACATTCTCCATATGGATGCAAATGTTTGATGTTATACAGATGTTGGCACCAAGCTGACCATCAAGTACCAGACTAGAAATAGCAAACTTCAGCAAGCAGATCAGAATCTAGCTCCCTTGTTGTGACTGCATGCTGCATAATGCAACAGTCATTCTTCTGATCCACCCTCTTTTGCTCAGAGACCTCTTCTGGCAAATACTTCCAGCCAAACCCTGCTTCTGGGGGTCTCTGGAGGAGGCTAGGACCACAGAGATGTTATCAGAGAGAGCAAAGACATCCAGAACTCAGAGGAGCTGGGATTCCTGGTGTTTTGAGAAATTGAGGAGCATATCCCCCCTTCTGACTCACGGTGTGATGCAGGGATGCTTGTGTGTGTAATTCCTGGTGTGCCTCCCACTGAAGGATCAGAGAAGGAGGCTGGCAGACAGGGATGACACAGGGCTGGATTTCTCCTTGAGGATATGCATAGAACATCTACTCTGTTTACTACTTTATATGTGAATGACAGTGATATATGAAGTCCCACTGAAGGCTGATTTTTGCTTAACTCGTGTACCTCTCCTGTGCTCTGACCTTCCACTCTTAACAGCGTAGAGATGATTTGCTTTTGCATAGTCAGAAGCTCAGAAACTCCAAATTATCTGTAGTGTCTTGAGCACATAATTATATTGAGCTTATCTCTGTGATTCCTCGGCACTTTCACCTTGCTGTGCCCTCGGTGAGGCACAGTCCCTGAACCAGCTCTGGTGGAGATCCAGTTCTGCTGAAGCTTTCATTCTTTGGAGCAGGTTTGGGCAGGGGAATGGTGGGAGGTGGGCAGGGGAAATGTTGGTTAATGCATATGTTAGATGTGATACCAGGAGGAAAAGCACTTGTGATCAGCTCTCACATGAGTATCCCGCCCTCTGATCAGGTGAGGTGAGCTGGCTGTTGTGTGAGGTGCATCCGTGAAGGAGCAGGGAGTGACCCACACCTTTCCTATTTCACCTGCAGCCCTGGTGCTCCTGCCTCTGGGGTTGCCCATTTTCACAAGTAAGCAGAAATGGGCTTACTCACTAGGTAGATGAAAGGGCTTCTAAGGAATATGTGGGTGCTCTAGTAGGTAGTGTTGAACTTCACTGAACAGAGCCCTTCCCTTTTGAATCAGTCTCTGCTCTCCTTTACAGACAGCTCTTTATTTATTTATTTTTTCCTTTGGTCTAAGTTATGAAAACCATGAAGGATTTCTCAGGGTTCCAGTTAAATTGCAGTTTTTGCCATTCCAATCCGCCGTTCCATCTCTGCAGGCAAAAACAACTGCATTTTCCCTGCCACTCCTTCTGTGCTGTGAAATAGCTGTCAAGCTCTACCCCAGAGTTAGCTGCATTGTTGCGGGGGAAGAAATGTTTTTTTTTTTCTGTCCATGCACGAAAGTGAATAGATAAATCTCTTTAGATGAAGAGGCAGTTATTTTGTCTTAAAGAGTGGGAAGTGAATGGAGAGAACATTGAGAAGACTACAGCTCAAGAATCAGTTCAAGATATTTATTCCTTGCAGAGGCAAAGGAGAGCAGTCCCACCATTTTTCTTCTCCTAGGTCAGGAACACAGGAGTGACACCACAGTAACTCACTTCTTCCCTCTTGAGGGATGGCTGTAAAGGCAGTGGTTTTAACTTATTGTATTTAATAAGGAGCTGAGAGACAATAAAGCAACAAAATGAAACTTCTGCCCAGCATGCAGCAAGAAGGGAAAAGAGGTTAGACAAAAGTCCAAATGCCACGTCTGAAAAGTGGAAAGCAGGGGTGTACTGGTTACAAATCACTTACTCCACAGGGCTGGCCCTGACCACGATGGATGCACTCTCTTTTTGGTTGCCTACAGCTACCATCACTCCTACCAACATTTTCTGCCATGGCAGAAGAGCTGTGCTCTGTGCATTGCAATGCAGAACTGCAGGCACTAGGAAGAAGGAAACCAAAGTAGTCTTGGCTGAGGGGTGAGACAGCCCTGCAGGGTTTAGCTTTTAAGGACTGTTCTGTGTACTTTAATATGTCCATCGCTAATTTGTGATTTTTTTTTCTGGCTGGGAAGGATGCTTGTGCTGCAGCACTCACCAGGGCACCAAAGCAATGCACAGGAGAGGCTCCCCAGGCCTTGAGAGCTATTCTCTGCATAGCAAGGTAGTCAGAGACACCTGGGAATGCTGATAAGGCAGCTGCTTCTTTTTTCATTGCCCTATAAACCTCTGTAAAGGTGCAATATAGGCATTAGCCACACTGCCCACAGCATGAGAGGCTGTGTTCTCATTTGCAGAGAGGCTGACTGGGGGCCTGTGCGTGTTTCTGCTATCCATGATCTGCACCCTAGGGCAGACCAGCTGATCTGCACCCCCAGGGTGCTAAGGAAGAGCTAGGAGGAGGATTTCAGTTGGATATGTGCTTTCCCTCCTCTTCTGGAGTGTGCCTCCTCTGTTCTTCATTGAGTTGGAAAGAAGAAAGCATGGAGGGCCAAAAGAAAGGGAGTTGACCAAGCAGCTCTGTAGAAGTTCCCAAGGAAAGGAAAAACCCTCTCTCTCAGTCTGGTGAGAATAACACACGGTGCTCTAGTTACTGGGGGCACGGGTGAAGGGAGCTAGTGAGGATGCCAGAAAAAGAGTGCAGCAGGCGTCATTGCATGGTGGTGATCCACTTTTAGGTGATACCAGAAAAACCTATTAAATATATAACCTCAGTGCCCAGAAAAATGTGTTAAGAGGTTTATTCGTGTAGGAAAAGCTTCATCTTATAAATATAGATAAGGGTTTCTTTTTTCCCCCTTCTTCTTCTTTTGGATTTTCTATACAGAAAACGTATTTGGACTGTAATTTCCCTTCTGGGAAGCTCTGCCTAGTTATGGTGCTTTCTGTCTGGCAGGACTGTGAGGTCCATGCTGCAAATGGGAGAGCTCAGTGTGATGAGTTCCTCCTGACATGTATCCCACTACATCCTGTTCCAAGCCCCATTCTACAGAGCTGTGTGCATGTGCTGCCCTGCAAGAGGGCTGGTAGTTCCACCAGGCAGATGTAGGACTGCTGTGTGTTGAGGGTGATGGATGGCTGCTGTTCTTTTCAGGATCTGTCTGATGCAGATACTCCCCTGAAAGAGAGGGAAAGATCCATGAAATATGAAGCCACAGATCCCACTCTTAGTTTCTTCTTCTCTCTCTCTCAGCATAGGCCCTGCAGAGCACATCAGGTGGAAAAACTGTTGTGAAGGTTAAGTAAACCTGCTATCCTTCAGGTTGCCACCTTCCTTCCTCCACAGTTCTCATTGAGGGTAGAACAGGACCTCTCTGAGGTGCCCAGCCTCATCTACCAACAACAGTCCAGCCACTATCTTTATGCTGAATACACATCAGCCCGTGTCTCACCTTTAAATCCCTGTATTCCAGTCCAAATTAACATTTAATTCTGTTTCTGTGTTGTTTCTTTGTGGAGGGCTTCCAAAAGCTCGAGCTCAGCAATGCTGATGTTCTTGTCCACAATCCCCACAGCTTGTGGGGGATTGTGGTCTCCCCACATGGCCTGCACTCAGGGCTACCAGGCAACTGGTCCTTCCACCTTGGCTGCCTTGCTGTTTTCTCCAGCCCCACAACCTTGTCCTGTCTGGCTGATGAGCAGTCTTGTCTCTTCCAGACACCTCATAATGGCCCTTTCCTCTATCCTTCAGAGGAGAGTTTTGAAGAAACCCCTCAAAATGATGATGAACTGGGTCATCCTCCTCATGCTTGCTTTTTTTGCTTCCTCTCATTTGACTTCCCAGCTCTTCAGCTGTTCCTGGGTATCCCTGTTCCAGGTGACCTGGGAGGCATGGAGGCCGTGCCAGCCTTCCCTTGGCAGCTGCTCAGACAAGCACTGTTGGGCTGTACCTGTATGACTGCTCTTGCCAGGGAGGTGCCTGCTGAGGACATCCACACTCATCTCTTCTCATCCCTTTCCACATCTCCTTGAAACTCCTGTCATGTGTGTCTACAAACAACTGCCAGTGTAGACATTTTTGGGGCTTAATCACTATGACTAACATTGCCTCATGGCTTCTTCATGCTCTTCTATCCACAACCATCTGCTGTTGCTTTGCTTACCAATCAATAACTGTGAACCAGGGAATTTCCTCTTCCCTTCTCCACCCCACCCCAATCTCTGCCTCTTTGTCCTAGGGGCTATGACAGCTTCCAAAATCATCTCATTATCACAGGCAGGGCAGCTCACATCCTGTTGGAAGGAAGCTTCCTTTTGTGAACATTAAGGACCATCCCTCCATGTGAGTTGTGAAACAACAAGATGACACCATGCTTGCATTATAATGCCATTGTATTTGGCATTATATTGGCTGAGGTGAAAGTGGAACTAGCTTATAACCAGGTTGCAAAACTCTTGCCTTGCTTCTTCTCAGGTGCTGTCACTGGTCTGTGGCACACTTCCAAAAATCCCATTTCTGGTAGAGTGCTTTCGGTATTTTTTTCTTAGTTAGTTAGTTCTTTTTTGGGGTGTAGGTTTGTGTGTGGTTTATTTTGTTGTGTTTTTTTTTTTATTTTTGTCTTAGGAATATGAAGATATCAAATCTGGTCTTTCATGGCTTTGCCCAGACCTCTGGGGTGAGGCTTGTCTCTGCACCCATGCATCCCAGATCAAGTGCTAGTACAGGTGCTGGCAGCTCTTCCCCTTCTGGCAGGGGTGCTTGCCAGAAAATTCATGAAACACTGCAGAGAGCATTACTTTTTCCTGCTGGGATGGAAACCAAGGCAAAGAGGGGTGCAGTATCCAGCTGACTACCCTAAAGCAAGCCAGGAGGAAAGGTAAGGTTAGAGTACAGGGCTTGGGCTGACTGCTGCCATTTCTGCTGTCCCCATGGGATGGGGGCCAGCGCTGGTGGGCAGCAGAAATATCCCTCTTTCCTCAGCTCCAACTGCCCACTGTAGCATTAGCTGTGCCTGGCATGTGTGTCTGCAGAGGAATTCAAACAGCCCTTGAAAGAAAACAAAGCAGAGCAAACGGCTCTTCTTGAAAAGCAGCTGGTGAGCTGCACTGGCTGGAGCCAGGAGCCCTTTTAGGGCAAGTGACGGTTCCCTTCTGCCTTAGGGAAGAAAGATCTGCTACAACACAGGCTCCTCTGTAATGGGAGGTTAGCAAAGGAATCTGGTGTTCGTTTTACCAGAGTAACGACTCAAATTTTCGGTTTGCAGCCCTGCTGTAAATCACATTTCCAAGGGGGTGGGGTGGTCTGGACAGCTCTAGCACTGCAGGAGGAAACCTGTCTGTGCTGGCTGGCCAGGGTGATTGGGCTGATAGCAAGTCAAAGTCAGCATCCCTTGGGTGTTTATGAGGGGGCTGTGCCTCAGGGGAGCCTATGACCTCAGCTCTCTCCTGCTGTGTCCCCTGATCTGTCTTTTCCATCAAGGTAAAGTGGGAGTAAGATAATATCCCTAGGAATTGGTAACCATCTGTGTTAAGGCCAGCTTTAGTCACAGTATTTGCTTTCAGGCAGGAAATTGCTGAGGACAGCAAATCATCCTGACAATAACCATCCCGCAAACCTGTTGCCTCTTCCCCCAGCTTTGCCCTGTGCCTGCTTCATCTCCCTCTTCACCTTCATCTATGCAACTTCTCCTGGTGCAGGAGGCAGAGTGCAGAGAGGGCTTCCCTGGATCCCTCCTCCCCCACCAGGGCCTCTGTGAAGAAGTGACAGGGTGCAGAGGGGAGGGAATCACACCAAAGAAGCTTCCAGACTCAGGAAGTTATTTTTTCCTCATTCCTGAGAAGCAAATATGGCACGACCCATGTGATGGGAAAGCTCTTCTCAGCACGCGTCGAACAGCGCTGAGAAGTGAAGACTCGGCACAAAACCGTGTTGGCAGCTGACATTTCATGAGTGCATTGCCATCAGGCTCAGCTGAGAGAGCTGAGGAAACCCTGGAGCAAGGTGGCCCCAGGATACTGTCCTGTGAGCCAAGGTCACCCCTGCTCCACACTGAAACTTGCCTTGTCCCCAGCGTGGTTTCTTGTTTGCACAGGATTGACGGAGGTGACACTGAAGTGTAGAGGGTAAAAGGTGTTCCTGGTCCTCTGGAGAGGGTTTTTGACCACATTTTGTTGTTCAGGTGTAAGTGTCTTTTTCCACCCACAGCCTGCCCTGCTGTAACTTTGTAAGGGTGACACAGGGATGCCTGGACAAGCTCCTACCATAGCTCACCACAAGGAGAAGAGGCAGTGCTTACCCTGCCAGTGCACTCATTTAAATTACCTGGCTGCAGCACTAAGGCACAAAACCTGTTGCCTCCTTTGGGAGACTCTGGGAGCTGAGAAGTTGGAGGTGATGAGTCATTTGCAATGTAGTGGAGAAGCCATTCATTGCCTGCCTGCATTGCAAGGCGTCCGACTGCCTGTGCTGTGTGCTTTCAGCTCAGGTTGGAAGGGAGATAGCAAAGCCTGCTGTGTTTGGGAATGCCAGATTCTTGGAGGGGGAGATGAAATGCGAAGGGAGAAAAAGAAGAAGGTGATGGAGGGATAAACAGGGGACCAAGTCTCATAATGTAACACTCAGGAACCTCAGGAGAAAGTAAGACTCCTGGGCTTTCATTCTTGCTGTCATGAATATTTCAAGGTTTCTATAATGATTCTTGAATGTAAAATGCAAAACAGTCATGGGAGTAAGGGCATGTTGTCCTGGACTTCTCCCTCTTAGAAGAATCCCAGACCATTTCTTTATTACATAAAGGTGACCAACACCCACAGCAAAATGCAAGCAGAATTGCTGCTATCTACCAGTATCAGCTCTACCTTGCTGTCAGGCCAATATTGAGAGAGGTATGAATTGGCTTCAGTCACAGAAATGAAGGTGTGGACCCTGAAACCTAATGATAACATATTTCTTCCAGAGTAACAATGAAAGTGCTTATCATAGCTAACTGGATGAAAGAAATGTTTTAAGATAAATGACAGCAGCTGAGAGACTGCTTTTTTTTTTTTTTTTTTT
>WBND01001539.1:66930-89536 GCA_013398595.1 Tychaedon coryphoeus
ATTTTCCGCCCCTCGGAGGAGACGTTTTTTCCTCGCTCTCGGGAGCCGTGGGCGCGGAGGGGAGGCGCGGCGGCCGCCCCGCTGCGGGGGCGATGCCCCCGCCTGCCTTGGCGCCTCCCCGTGCCGGCCCCGCCGCCTTCCCTTTGTGCCGCCGGGCCCGGCGCGACGCCCGCCCCGGCAGCCGGCGCCCCGCGGCGCCCCGCGGCGGGAGGTAAGGGCGGCAAGGGCGGCCGCCGCCCCGCGCCCCGGCAGCCATGCGGACCCTGCGGCCGCAGCTCGCCTCCCTGCTGCTCCTCGGTAAGTGGACGGTAAGGGGCGGGACGGGACGGGACGGGACGGGACGGGACCCCCGGTGGGCGCGGGGCGAGCGGGAGGATCGCCCCTTGTCAGTGCCGAGCGCCCGTCCTCAGGAGTTGTCACTGCCCGCGCTGCTGCTGTGGCCGGAGGGAGGAGTGGCTGAAATAAACCCACCGTAAACATGTGTGTATGTGTGTGTGTGTGTGTATGAAATATACCAGGGTTTCATCTCCAGCCGCGGTATCCCGCTGACCGCTCCTCGCCGTGCCCCGGGAGCAGCTCCGGCTCCGGGCGGGCTCCGGCCGCAACTTGGGAAGGGGAGCGGCCGTGCAGGGGCTGCTGCGGGGGTCGGGGGTGTCTCGGAGGGGAACCGTGAGGGTAGGGAGTTACACGGCTCTGTGCTGAGCTTGCACAATGAAAGCGGAGAAAATGCCTGGGGTAAGGTAGGCTGCAGAAACAAAGTGCTCTGCTTGGCTCGCGAAGAGCGCGTTGAAATGTAGAGGGAAGGCAGTCCCTGCTGCCGTGAAATGCAATTTGATTGCTTTGTGCTGCCTCTCAAAGTCCTGCTGTAGTCCCTTCTCTGTGCCGGCGTTTTGTACCCCGTGAACCGTTAAACGTGTGGTTTTGTCCCGTCCCACAAGTGCCTGCCCCAGGGGTGAGTGTGTGCAGTTCTCTAAAGTCCTTTGGGATACCAGGGCTGGGTGAGCGATGCTGTGGGAATGCCAGATTCCTTCCTACAAATTCGGGAAAAGCAGAATACGAGACAGTTGAAACGCCTCTACGCTTTTTGCTGCAGAACCAACGTGCGAGGCTTAAGTCCTGATGAGTTGATAGGAGCATTTATGGAAAATACAGCACGGCACCCTCACGCTCCGTTCTGCCTGTGTATGTGCAGAGCAACCTCGGATCTTGTTTTGATTTGCCTTTTCGTTGGTATGATTTCCTGCTGGCATTAATGCTGTTGAGGGAAGAAGCAGCGGGGCTGGCAGTTTTACTGTCTTGAGAATTGTTACGCATACCTGCTCTGCCAATTTGGAAACAAGATCTCTACTAGAATTGCAGTCATGCTTCCATGTCTGTAATTTTGAGGGGGGAGGGGGTTAATGTGATCTGCCTGTCTTAAGCAAAGAGACAGAGCAAACTCTTTGAAATGGTTTTGGAGATGATTCAAACTTCCCCTAACCACTAGCTGGGTTCCTTAGGAAAAAAGCCATCTCCGAGCTAAGTTTATCCAGGGTGCCTTTGCTCCGTGAGTGCGGGGGGGCTGCAAGATGGGTGTAGGCGAAGGGCAGAGCGCTTGCTGCCTTGGCTTCGCACGCTCCGTCTCTGCTGTTGAAGAACAATAGCACCATTCTGGATTAGGGATTCCTAATATGGAGCGCTCGGCTCTGTGGGTCGGGGAGCGCTCCCTCCGGAGCACGCCCAGCTGCTGCGGCGGAGCAGCGGCAGAGGGCATCCCTCCTCCCGGCCGGGGCATCCCTCTTCCTAGCCGGGGCATCCCTCTTCCTAGCCAAGGCATCCCAGCTCCCAGGGCATCCCTCTTCCTAGCCGGGGCATCCCAGCTCCTGGGGCATCCCAGCTCCCGGGGCATCCCTGCTCTGGCCGAGGGCATCCCTCCTGCTGTCCAGGGCATCCTCCTCCCTCTCAGGGCATCCCTCCGCTGGGACCCGCCAGCCCTGCACTGCACACCCCACGCAGGTGCTCACCCTGAGCCCTGCCCGCTGCCGAGCCTGCCCCGACCCCCTGCGTGCAGGAATTACCTTTCTGAATTTGACCTAAAACTGGCTCTGCCCTGCCTTGATCCTCCCCGGGGGACGAGCTGTGAGTTGTCATCTGTCGCATTGGAGGGTCGGTTGCTTTTCAGTGGTCCCCAAATCCCGTGGACGTGTCTAGTTAGTAAAAACAGCGTGCTGTCCTCCCTGTGCTGGACGTGAGGCTGTTTTTGAGGGTAGGATGGGTACCACGTGTGTGCCTGGAGTTACTTTTCTTTCTTTTCACCTGGACTTCTTTAGCTTGTTGGTCCGCGTTTGCCCAGCTGCCAGTTTTAATAAAGCTGGGGATGTGTGACAGTGCCTCAAAGCCCCAAGTCACACAGAAGAGCTTTATGTTGCCCCTTGTAAAACTGAGACATCATTTGACTTAGTCGAGTAAAAATGCATGTTTTGTAATGTTAATGTGACTAGAAAAGTCACAGTCTAGAAAAGGACTGTTGCTTTCTAAACAAGTAACGTTTTTGCTAAAATATAGGGTAAGATACTATGGGTCAAATATGCAGAAAAAGAAATGCAACTCATTCTTACCTTCCCCTTCTACAAACTCATTAAAATCACTGAAGGAGGAATTGTAGTTACGGAAAGAGATGGTGGGTGATTTAATATAATATATCAAGCATTAACTACCTACCAGAATCCAAGCAACTGTGAAACCAGGGTCTGAAAACCCACATCTGGCATGTGGGTGTAACATTTGTAGATCTCTGCTGTTTTTTCCCCCCTTCTCGCTGCAGTGTTTGTTACAGGGTTCTTTAAACAAGTGGCACTTCATCACAACAAGTACAAAATGGGAAAATAGAGCAAGTGCTGTAAATAATCCTCATGCAGCAATGAGACCATTAATACTTATGCCAGCCAGTGCTAATCCTATGTGTAGTTGCAAGATTTACCTCCTTTTTTTTTTTTTCCCAGGGATGCTAAGTCTGATACTCCTCATATTTATAGTGTAATATATAGGAAACACAATAGGCTTCTGGGGAACGCTGAACTCATTCATGTCAGCGACTGGTTTATGAATAGTTCTGCTTTTGAGTCTCTTGCAGTCTCCAGAATACCACCTGTGAATGCAATTTACAGCTCTTTGTGTTCAAACATTGCATATGTATATATGTACATAGACTCATTACCCTCTTCCTCTCTCTATTCATGCATAGTAATTGGTGATTTATTTGCGATTCCTAGAGGGGAGCAGAGCATGTGTAAGGTCTCCAAACTGCAGCTCGCTTGTAAATGGCTCCTTGGAGTGGAATACCCGTGCTGAGGTGACTCTTGGAGAATGAAGGGATGCTTTCCAGGGCTGTCTCCCGGAGGGGAAGGGGTGCTGGCTGGGAAGCAGCAGTGTGCAGCTGGCTGCTGCTCAAGAGTGCTGCTCCTGCACCCTCCTGCTCTTCTGCTGATGCCCAGGCTGAGGCTGACACTCGAGTTTAGGTGCAGTAGAGTGAGGACTGCTTGGCTGGAGGGGAACATCTGGAGCAAACAGCCCAGTGGGTGTTTGCACACAGGGCTGTGGGGCTGTTTTTGTTTACCACAGCGTTGCTGGCGCCTCAGCTGCTCCTCCATGCACTGTTAGCAGCAGTGGCCAAGGCTGTGCTTTCTCCATCTGCGTCTGCCCCGCGTCCTCTGCCGCGAGCTTCGCTTTTCCAGCCAATTCCGCTGCCCTCGTGCCTGTGTTTGCTGCCTCAGGATCACAGTGCCGGACCTGGGCTGATCCTGAGCGTGCTGGGACTCTGCTTTATTTGGGGAGCGTGCTCTACACGTGGCTCTGGCCATTGCCTGGTTTCTGTGCCTGGTTGAGGTGGCTCTCTGCGTGTCCCTAAGGTGGGACACCGCTGCAGCCGTCGGGGCTGGGCTGGCAGGCTCCTCTCCTGCCGTCCCCAAGTGTAATTCTTCATGGGCAGACTCCCTCCCTGCCTTCATGGCCAGACTGTCTGACATCCTGAGGCTCCTGCAGATCCTGTTTATTTACACAGGAGGTTTTGGTTTATGCAGAATTGTTGTCTTTTAGTTGACCTTCCGTCAAGTTAGATGTCTTTATTAAAGCAGGTTTTATTGCAAATCGAATGTGTACTTAGAACACTTCTACCAGACCCATTATATAAAGTGAAAGGCAAAATAAACGGCACTGCAGACCACAGGGAAGGAGGTGGGAGAGAGAGGGTCATTAGGAGAACATCGCTTAGTTGTCGGAAGGCTTGTTTAGTTGGGTTTTTTTAACCAGAAAATTGCCTTTTTAAAAAAAAAAAAAAATTTTTTTTTTCTTTTGGTCTTTCTTGGTTTCTTTCTTATCCATACAAAACTGGTAATAGGTTCTGTCATTGATTTGAAGGTTATATAGTCTAGTTTGAAGCCAGAGGTGTTTTCATTGGTTTACCTTGGGTGAATCAGAGTGCTGTAACCTTAAAGCATGCTCTTTGCTGTCTGATAGTCAGCAGTCTTCAGGATTGCTGCAGGATTCCTTGCCCAGGAACTTTAAGCATCAGGAAAATCACCTGAAAGGAAGGCAAAGATTTTTGAGCACAATCGGGTTTTCTTATTGTTGCTAGGGTTCCTTAGCTCATGATTTCACTTGTCTGCTGGTATCGAGGGCGTTTAGGCCCTCCAGCCAGTGTCTGGAAAACTGCTGTATTGTGATTTGCCTCTGGCTTTGAAGTTCCTAAATACTTCTTAATGATAACCTGCTAAATGGGTTTTGACTCCATTTTTATATTGGTATTTCTTTGCTAGTTGTATAAAATCTTCTTAAGGAGTGCTTCCCTGCCTTAGAATATTAGGAAACGTTCAGCATCTGTTTCTTATCAGCCTTGGGGAGGCTAAAATGGAGCCTTTCCTGCCAAAGCTGGGTTTGATCACATTGCAAGGCAAAGAAATCGAGTCTGCAGCTGCCTTTGGTGGGTCTGGGCTGTCTCTGTGCATCTGTCATGTCCAGCTCTAACCTGTTGCTCACCCTGTCTCCATCAGGAACACGTTTCAAACGATGTAAGTCAGTAAGGTTTTTCTTGTTAGGTTTAATTAGCAAGTGGCAATGAGACAAGAGGAAGTCTTGCCTTTCTGACTGTTGCTAAAGTCACATTTCAGTAAGTAATTGGACACGAGCACAAAACCAGACCATCTCAGCTAAGTGATGGGAAGCCTTTCTTGGAAAGGGAAAGGCTTTGACACTCAGGACTTGTACCATTGCTGCACAGTACTTCAGCAAATGCCAAAAAGCAGGGATGCTCCTGAAAGGAGGTGTTCCAGCCTGGTTCCTGCCCAGTGGGGCACTAGGGGAGGGTGCAGGTCAGGCTGCTTGCATGCAGTTAGAGGGACTTGATTGATCTCCAAGCTAGTTTGGCAAACCCAGTAAATACATGGAGGGACTGTGTGTGTATCTGACATGAATATAGATCTGTTTTTCACGTGGTCCTGCAGATGTTTATGGGATGCCAAGGGAAGGGTGGTGCTGTGGAGGCAGGGGGATGGAGGGCATGGCAAGTTCACCTGGCTGGGTTCCCCCCTTTGCTGGGGTGTGCATGCTCCATGTCCCAGGGCCTTGTTACTGTGGGGCCAAGGATGTGTGACCAGTTACTCAGCCCTCCAGTGAGCCCAGTGTTTGATCCAGCCAGGCTCTTCAGTGTTATCAGCCCCTGACACAGGCTGCCTGCTCTGTCCTGTTTAGTGTTTAGTCTGTAGATTCTGGCTGAAACTGCTGCCTGAGCCTCCTGTGGCTCCTCTTTCCTGATTTTACTCCTGTGCTGGTGGTTCCTTGGTGTTTCTAGGTCCATTTCCAGCTCTTACTGGGCAACGATCCACAGGGAGGGAAAAGGTGGTGCACTGTAAAGTGGAGGAGTGGGAAAAGGGTCACAGACTGATGTAATAATTTGGGTTGGGAGGGACCTAAAAGATCATCTAGTTCCACACCCCCTCCCTGCCATGGGTGGGGATGCCATCCACTACACCAGGCTGCTCAGGGCCCGTCCTACCTGGCCTTGAGCACTTCCAGGGATGGGGCATCCACTGCTTCTCTAGGCAGCCTCTTCCCATGCCTCAGCACCCTCTGAGTAAAGAATTTCCTCCTAGCATCTAATCTAAATCTCCCCTTTTTTTCATTTGAAACTGTTCCCCCTTGTCCTATCACTATCTGGCCGTCTATAAAGTTGTTCTCCATCTTTTTTATAAGCCCCCTTTGAGTACTGAAAGGCTGCAGTGATGCTTCCCTGGAGGCTTCTCCAGGCTGTAAAAAGGATGAGTCAAGGGAAAGCATTAGGGGGAGAAGGAAGGTGAAGACCCCAGCTGGTAAGAAAGAGGGAGAGCAGGCTCTGAAGGATGGATCTTGCCAAAATCCAGGCCTTACAGCTTGCCCATCGCTTTTCAAGTGTCAAAGACTCCTGAGTATAAAAGAAACTCGGATAGTGAGGATCTGTCTGTATTTGTCTTATTCCTGAGCAGTGTACTCACCACTGCTTTTAGCTGACTTCTTTCCAAACAAGATATTGATTCCACCTGGGACTTGAAAAATCGTCTAGCACTTCTCCTGTCTCTTCTGATTTTGGCAGACTTCAGACTTTGCTGGTCAGGGGGGATGAGGTTGCCGCTGAAGTGCAGGAATGAGGAGATTCCAGTGCAGTTTCTGGTGACAAAGTTGTCTCGGGATCCAGGGCAGTGTCTGGGGCAGCTGCACAGCCATTAGCACTGTCAAGCATTTCACTAATGCCACTTGTTTGCTTTGCTGTTCTGCATGTTGTTTTTCTGCCCCCTGCAAAACAGGTCATCAGGCTCTGATGTGTTTGGAGGTGATTTTTGATAGCTGTCTACCACTGCTAAATTTTTGGGGGGTTTTTAAGTGGTGGCATGACTCTGGAATTGCTGTCATCTGCTATGATTACTATCACAGAAGCTGATAGTTTTGCTTCCCAGCAAATATGTTCCCTTCTAGAGTCATTGTGATTACAGGGGGAATAACAGGCAATGATGGTGCATCTGGGGGATTTTTGGGGTGGTTTTTTTTGTTCCTGCCACATTGCATTCCTGATGTGTCTGCCTCAGGCCTACTGTCACTTTTATGGCTTTTGGGCTTTATGTGGAAGTTGATAAGCTTGTCAAAGGGAGATGCAAGAAGGAGGTAGATCTGTTTTTCAGCAGACTCTGTAGCGCTGAATGTCTGTTCTGTGTTTGAGAGGAGCTCAGCACTGACCCAGGCTGCTGTGAGATGCTACTGAAGCTTTTAGAAAAATGGAGTCTTGAAGATGAAATACTGAACCCCAAAATAGCAGAATTTTTGGTTGTTTCTGTGGGAAAGAAGGGTTCTGATCACTCGTGACAACAAGGTTATTAAGATTTGGCTGCTTAGATAAATTTGGCTTTTTTCATCTTGGATTAATGATTTTGTCTCCATTCAGCATCAGCACCATGAACACAGGAATCTGCCCAAGTTCCTCCAAATTTCTCTGAAAGGGAAGTTGGACCTTAAGTATGAGTGTAAGGCAGTTGTTTGTTGCCAGAAGTCATCCAGAAGCTCAGTACTCTGGAAAGTCGTACTGCTGGAATCTGGCACTTATTAACTCGAGTTACCCAGTACCTAGGATCCAGCCAAAGAGCTCTGGCTGGCTGCCAAGCTGAAATTGCCAACCTGGGTGTCAGGCCTTGTTGGTTCCCTCTTGATAGCTTGAAATAGGAGCTTCCCAAGAAGCATCTGTGTGCCAGCCTCTCTTCTAGTCTTATTTCTTCTTACAGCTCTGTAAATTCATTCGAGGTAATTATAGTACTTACTAATATTTTTTCAGTTCTGAGCAATTATCTGAATGTGTTTATCTCCGGTGTGCTTTCAAAGTGCTCTGCCCCCTCTCACCATCTCATCTCCCTGACTCAGTGCTTTCTGCTGCTTCCCCTCTCATACAGTCCTTGGCCCTCAGCTGCTTCCACCCTCCTGAATGTGCTGTCAAGCTTTGCTTTCCTCTCCTGGAGGTTCCCCTATCCCTTTTTCCTGCTCTGCTGTCTAATCCCATTACAGAGTGGGGATGTTTGCTCCGGCTTGTGGGGGATGAGTGCTGAACCACCCTGCCAGGTGCTAAGGCGCTTCCCAGTGAAGGACATGGATACCAAGAGAAGCTGGGCTGGCATTGTGCCATCTCCCAGCTTTCTGCTGCCTGCTTGTGGCCTGCAGACAATATCTTGAGAGCTCCTGCTGAAGGGTTTGACCTTTATGCCTACAGCAGTGTTATCTGGCACCTACAGCAGGAGTCACAGCGTGCAAATTCCAGTGCTTTCTTCTGACTTGTGATATAATTGTAGGCAAGTCACTCTGTCTCTGTTCTTGAAGTAGAAAGAGTGGCTTAAAAGGTGTCATGGGATCTTTTGGGGAGGAAATATGCAGTGTTAGGGCTGAGGTCTTGCTTGCTGTCTGTAAGCAAACAGGCTGCTTTTTTTCTTATGCATGGAAGAAAACGTGGTGTGGAAGAGATTGTTACGGCCTGATTGATTTCACTCTTGGTGTTAGAAAAAGAAGAAAATTGATTTTCACTTTGAGCTCTATGGTGTTGTTTACCTGCACAAGCTCTCTTGCTTATCCTCCATGAATGAGAGCTTTCTTTGCTGCCCCATTAGGCTGGTGGGGCACGGCCCATGTGCCTGTAACGTGGAGCTGCTGTGATTCATCCCAGCCATCAGTGTTACAGCAGCACAGTTTATCTATGGGTCGCTGGCACCTTAGGAGCTGTTAGTCTAATCAGTCCCATGCAATGAGCTGGTTGGCAGTGAAATCTGATCTAGAGTGTGTAGCTGCCAAATGCTTGAAGTCAAGCAAGCACTTACTCCTTTCTGCTGTAAATGAGTTGGACTTGAACAAGATCAGCTTCAGGTGATCCTGCGTGTAGGACTCAGAGTCCAGCCTCAGATACCTGTGCTGCAGAGAGGCAAAAGTTGTCCAGAGTCCAAAGGGCTACAAGGAACGTGTAAATCTACCTGCTCATCTTCATATTTAGATATCAAAACACGCTCTTCTCATCTCACGTGGTTTTTTTATGCCACCTCTTCCCCTTGCTGACGTGTGAGGTGATCTCTCAGATACTGCCATCATCATTGGAGCATAAAGGGACCTTGTCTTGGTTCTTTTATATGTATTAGTCTTGCATGAGATGTCTAGTTTTTTATTTCCTGTTTTCTGCTGCTCTTACACCTCATCCACTCCTCTTGAGTTGTCCACTTGTGCCTGCAGGGTCTGTCTGCAGATGCTACCCTGTGGCTGCCAGGCAGAGGAAGGACAGCATTTACTCAGTGGTTATTCTGATTTGTGCCTGGCTCCGGTGTTTGGACTGATTTTTTTTTTTTTCTTTCAGTCTTTGCAGGAAAGAATGTGGCTGCCAGTGTGTGGTTGGGAAGGAGGTTTGTTTCCTCCTGGAGCAGTGGGGAAAGCTATCTGAGACTGCCCTGAGCAGCATGGGGTAATGTAGGGGAGGCAAGGGGCTGATCTCACAGAGGTCTGTCACCTCTCCTCCCAAGCCTACCCCTGTTAAGCTGTTGTCAGCCTTCTTCTTGTTCTCATCTGGATCCTCTTGTTTTCTTTAGGCTGACTTGTTTTGGGGTAGGGTGTAGGGAGGTGAATGTGGGGAAGGATTTGCTGTGTGTCAGATGCCTGATAGCTGCTCTAGCAGATCCACTGGGATACATTACTAAAAGCATCCTAATGATCTCAGTGTAATGGGTTTGAGCCTTGGAAGTCCACTTGCTGGGAAGGGGATCCCAGAGCTTTGTGCTTGGCTCCTGGGGGTTGAGGGCAGCAGACAGGGCAGGCGGCAGGTGCTGCCTCAGAATCACAGAATCAATTAGGCTGGAAAAGCCCTCTGAGGTCATCGATTCCATGCTGTGACTGAACACCACCGTGGCACTGAGGACTGTGTCCAGTGGTGACTCCATCACCTCCCTGGGCAGCCCATTCCAATGTTTCATCACCCTCTTTAGGGTACCCATCCCTCTATGGGTAAGTGTCAGAGGGGAGCCATGTGCAGGGTTTGGCATGGCAGAAAAATGACTCAGTGGGAGGCTTGGCCAAGCACAAACTACTGCTGTTACCTCAGAAATGTAGATTAGCAGAGGCTGCAGTTGTGTGGGTGCCAGCTAAGTCCCTAAAGAGATGTAATCTGAGGAAAGGGTAATTTTCCTTACAGAGATATCTGGGTGTTGGTGAAGAGGGAGATGTGCAGAGGAGCATGAGCATAACTAATGCCAACAGCCTTTAAACCATGTGGTCAAGAGATGTGCTGGGGAATGGGGCTCCTGACTCTGCTGCTCCCATTCCTCTAGCCACTGCTGTTCCTCAGGTGGCATCATGCAGCCTCCTCCTCCTCCTGGCACTGGTGGTGACCTGGGAAAGATGTGAGTTGTTTCTTACCTGCAGAAATGATGAGAGCAGGGTCACATGAGAAAGGAGGATTCATCAGTCCTGGAAGATGAAGACCCCTTAGATGGGTGGGGTTGATGAAGAGAGTGTAGAAATGAGGATGGAAGACAGCAGGAGTTCAGTTTTCCAGTGGATGGACAGATGTAAAAGAAATGCATATATGTGATCTTAAAGGTGCTGCAGTAGAGATTCTCCATAGTTACTGGGGTGATCAGCATCGTTTTCTAACTCATCCTCCGTATGTGGATGCGAATCTTGAGTGTGGGTAGGGTGAAGTGAGGCTTCTGGGGAAGTATGCTAGTGGGAGGCTAAAAATAAATTATCAAAAGAAAGAATTGAGAAATTAACAAAGCTAAACGGATGTATGCAGCTCTAAGAAAAGGGTGTCGTATTTGAAAGCATATTTTTGAAAATCCATTTGCTTAGTCATCTTACAGATAATTTAGCTATTTTTGCCTTCTTTGCTCTGATGACACTTCACTGTCTATATAATAGGCTTAGCATCTGCATTCTTTTCTAGAGTAAAGGGAAAATATATCTGCTAATTTTGAGTTGGCTTTGTAGAACTGCTTTACCTCTTGGCTGTGAAATAAATAAGATACTGGTCTTAAAACTATTTTAAAGAGAATAGTTCGTATTATTTTCCCTCTAACTCTTGTTTTTAACCCATCTGGCATGTCTGCAATCAAATTTGAATAGAGAATATGTACCATTGCTATTTAATGTGTAGTAGTAACTATGCCCTCAACTGCTTCAGACATTGAAGTGGTGATGTTTGGGTTCAGCACAGTAATCTACTGGGGAATGAATGCAAGATCAAGGGCATTTGCAGTTTTTATTTCTTTGTGTTTGCAGGGGCTGTGGCAGTGCTAGCGGGTTGCTCACAAATGGTGTCTTAGATTACCTCTTTTGCAGGCAGCAAGATTTGCATCTTGCCATTCCTGTTTGATCTGCAAGTGGTGATGAGAACTGTATACTTGAATTCAGATTTTTCTGAGTAGCAGTCTGCAGTCATTAGGGCAGCACTTAGACTCCAGAGGCTTTTTCCATGTTTTCATCCTGTTTCAGTAACCGTGTCTCTTGTTATCTTGTTCCTGAATATTTTCTCTAGTAAGAGGACGCTGTTTGTTGCAGCTGTTAAACCTCAAATGTCTTGAATCTCCCTTAGGGAAGAGAGGGGAGAGTTCCTGAGGTTTCTGTGAGTAGACTGTAGAAACACCTACATGTCTTTCCCAAGTATACAGCCAGGAGGTATAATTGGTGCTGTCCTAAACAGCTGATGGAATCTGGCTAGTTCAGCCTGTGATTCCTCCCTCTTGTTGTGTTGAAGGGGTTTAGTAAGGAAACAGGGATAACAGGGATTCTTTGGTTTTTTCCTTTTCTTTTCTTGTTTTTTTTCTTGTTTTTTTGGCATGCAGTGGTACTGGATGGCTCTGGTTGCTTTTGTCAGAACAGTGTAGCTAGGAGGTGTCAAAGGAAATTATGGATGTTTGTTCGGTTTCCTGGCTGGATGTACCGTGTGGGTTTTGGAGAAATGTGCATTGAATAAACATTGGGTGAATCTCCTAGGACTAGCACCGCCTGGGAGCAGTGTTGGGAGCTGTGCTTATCTTCATGGCAGGATTTAAAAAGAAACGTTTGTGTGAGAAGAGTTTTGTGCCCTGTGTTTGGTTCCCATCGGTTCAGTGATTTGTAATGTTGCTCCGTCTGTTCCCTTTAAAGCCAGCTGGCCAACCTTAGGAGAGGATTATCTCAGTAAAATTCTCCAAAGCCTGTATTACCCTCAGAATTCTTTCTTTCCCCTCTTTCTCACAGCTCAGAGTCCAACCTGAGCCCAGGCCACGTTTAAAATGTTGGGGCCAGCCCTTGGGCTTGCTGGAGCCCCTTGGCAGACAGGTTGTGCCACATTTGTGTCCCTTCACTGGGTGGGCATGGCCTGGGCAGAGCCAGTGGGCACAGTCACTGCCAGGAGGGGCAGGAGCTCTGTCCCAGGTGGTGACAGCTCCGTGCCTTCACCAGGAGTGGCCTGGCCACTGGTGGATGAGAGCCAAGGCAGTGTGTGCCATGGTCCCCAGAGGTCGTGTCCTGCCTCACCTGGGACCCAGGGGATGCTGTGGTGGCAGCCAGCCCTGTGGGCATGGGGACACCTTCACAGCCTGGCTTGGGCATGGGGCTGGCTGCTGTGTGCTTTGGGGCATTGACCAGGAGTGGCCAAGTGCCTGTGCTGCCCAAGCCTTGTGCAGGACGTTTAATTTTTCCTTCATCTTGGGAGGTGACGCTTCACAGCTGCTGCAGGCAGGTGCTCAAAAAGCTGTGCCAGGGGCTGGAACCTGTGCCAACCCTCACCAGCAGTCTGCTGCTGCTCTGAGGTGAGGAGGGGGATGGCCTCAGCAGCTCCTTTGGGATTGCAGTCCCACTTCCCCTCCCTTCTCCCTGTCTTTATGCTGGTCTCCTCCAGCTGTGTCAGCCCCTGACAGATCTGGAGCGTGTGTGGTGTTTCGGTGCAGCTGCTGAATCTGTTAAACTTGCATCAGTCACTCGCTGTTAAGGCTTATAATCAGTGTAAAATCTCTGGGGTGCAGCTATTTACAGAAAAAAAACCAACCCGCTGCACCCTTCCAGACTTGCATCAAACAAGAGTTTTATTCTCATTAATTGAATTCCTCTAGAGTCTGATAACTTGGGCATGTTGAAATCAGATAAATAAAACCCTCCCTCCCTGGTAGCTGTGTAAGCCTTTCTTTAACTCCCTGATCAGAAGGGACTAGGCTTTGCTAAGTAAGTAGCTGAGGATGAAAACTTCTGCATACGTCTGCTCATCAGGGAGTGTAGGCAGCAGGATGCTCAGAGTGGTGTATCAGCAGAGGAAAGATTCACCTCATCCCCCACCCTTCCTTTCCTCAGTTGATTAGGAAAGGTTTTTTTGTTTAGCGACAAATGCCGTTTAGTCACCCTCAAACACATCCTCTGTGTCTAGAAGCTGGGGTTCTGCTTCCTTTCAGACCCTCAGATAAACCTGCAGCCTTGCTGCAGTCAGGGTGTATTGCCTTTGGAGCATCTCAGGCTGTGCTGCCCCGTCCCATCTTGTGTCTGAGGCACATTGCTCTGGGAGGCAGAAGGGCACTTGGACTGGTGCCCGAGGTGTGGTGTTGCTGAGCTGATTCGGTAATCCTCAAAAAATCCAACTTGCAGCTTTTCCCAGACTCCATTCATCAAATGAGTCTTGCAGTCGTTAAGGTCACGTCCCTTTCTGTGTTGCCCCTCTGGTGTGTAGTTCCTGTCTTGGTGCTGAGGGCTGGGGCCCCTCTTGTTCAGCAGGTGCTGTTGGTTGTCCAGAGTCATTCCTCCCTGTGCCTGGATCACCCACCCCATAATGAGGTACCTGGCTTGCCAGCCAGCCTTTTGCATGTTGTGATTTTCAGACAGCTCTGCTCCTCCCCATCAGGATCTTTCTGTTTTTCTCCTTCCCTGCCACTCCTTCTTCTGCTTTTTTTGTGCCTTAAATTTGGATTTCCCCCCACTTCTCTTTTATCAGTATTTCTGCCCCATAGCTATTTATGCCACCAATGCAGTGGCATCTCCCCCCATCCCCAGGACACTTTTTCTGCTCTCTCTCCCATCTGCTGCTTCTGCTGCTGCTGTCATGTAGTGGTGTGGGACTGGCATGAGTCCTCTGACAACACTGACCTCCCCATCTCAGAACCTGGCCTCTTCCCTCTCTGCCTTGTCTCTCGTAAACTCTTCTAATTTTTGCTGTACTGAATGCTGATGGTGGTATTCCCCCCCCAAGTTTGGATAGCCTCTTCTCCACCTTCAGCTTCTGAAATTGTAGGAACTTCATGAAGGGAAGTGGTGTACGAATGATGGTGTGTCTTTGCCTGTTGGTTTTCTCTGTCCTGCTTTCCTTCTCCATGCTTTTCACAAAGGTAGAATTTCTAACCTTTTTGCTCGTCTTTAGGGTCCCAACTCATTTTCCCTTGCTTCTCATTTCTTTTCCTGCTCATAACCTCTCTCCTTCAGTGCAAAGCTGCTTTATCCCCTCCTCCTCCAGCAGCTGCTGTGTCCTGTGCAAACCCCATGGGATGCTCTGTCTGGAGTTTTGCCTCCCAGCTCTCTGCCAATTTAGTCTGTTTCTGTGATTTACTTCACAAGGCTTTCTTAATACCCCCCACTGCTCTGCATCTCGGTTGTGATCAAATATTACCTTTCTTGACTTTGTAATTTACCTTGCACTAACCAGTTTTGCTCTCTTCCTGGAGAGATTTCCTCAAAGTTCTGTTGTCTTTGTCTTTTCCTGCCTCTGACAGAGCTTTTCCTGTGACCTCATGAGTCTACCCTGTATACCAGCTTCAGGGTTTGTTTTTGTGTGGCTACAAGGGGTTTATTCTATGACCCTGTCTGGATCTTCCTACAGTCTCTGCCTCTTCGTAATTTTGTCCACTGGTAAAAAAATGGAGTGGCCTCTCTCTGCTGATGTTACAGGCTTGTATTTCTGTTCAATTCAAAATTTAACCTCAGTCTCTGGTGCTTACCTTCATGCATGTGCACACACCTGGGTCCTTCTGCTTCAGGAGTGTAAGCTGCAGCATTTCCTATCCATCTCTGCCTCTGAAATTTGTTCAGGTTTTTTTGTTTGCTGATTCCCCTGAACTCTCAAATTAGTTCCTCCTCTTCTGCTGTGCCAAATGCAAGATTTGTGTCTTCCCTTTTTAAAGCCCTTCCTAGCCTTGTTCTACCTTTTCTTTTGAGTGCTTCTTCCCTCTGTGGCTTTTCATTCCCAGGCTGTGCCTCTCATTGTGTTTCCCCAGGCTGGGTTCTCAGAGAAAGAGGGCTTATCTGATCATGCTGCCTCTGCCACCCCTTTCCAGAGAACCTGGAAGCCCTGTGGCCAATTTTACGCAAATTTGACAGGAGTAGAGTGCTTGGAAATAAACGAGTTCCTGCAAGCCTTGTGAAGAGTGGGTAGGGGATGAAGGAGACCCTTTTCTTCCTCAGCAGTGCCTCCAAATGACTGTGCCAGCTGTAGGAGAAGCTCCAGCTGGAGCTTGCAGTCATTAGTCTCAGAGCCAGCCTCGCTGCTGAAGGTACAGTAAGCTAGGCTTCATTAAGTCTCCTGTTCTTAGGGCTGTTTGCTCAAAGAGGTGGCTTGGAGCCCTTTTCTTTTACTCTGTGTGATGGGGAGTAACCTGCAGCGAGCACCTGCAGCACTTCTTCACTTGCTGCCTTTGCAGAAGGCGTGTTAGAGACCTGCCATCAGGGTGTCCCAGCACAGAGAGACCTTGGCACTTGTCACACTGCCCTGCTCTGCTTTCCTGGCCTCTCCTGACCCATCTGCTGCCTGGCTGAAGGTGCTGTCTCACAGTGGGGCTGAGCTGGTGCAATATGCTAATTAAAATGCATGTTTGCCCCTGCCCCCAAAGGAAAAGGTGCTCCTGCTCTCTTAGTGAAAACTCTTTCCTTGGGTCATTCTTTTTTCAGCTCATGTAGAGGTCAAGCATGGGGAGAGGAGTGTGTGTGTTGTGCCAGGAATAAAGTGAGTGGGAAAGCAAGACTGCTTTTTTTGCTGTGGCAGCTGGTACCTAGAGCAGCTTAACTGCATTGTGAAACCACATTTTTAAACTGAATCTCCTGGGATGAAGGTGTTTTTACCACCTTTTCTCTGTAGTTGGTGCAGTGAGGTTGCTCTGTGTAGGTGCTTGGTGCTGAGCTAAGGTAACTGAGTCTAGAGCAGTGGTGAAAATGCAGTCATGTTGGAGAGTCCTTCCCAGGACAGTCGAGATTAGAAGGGACCTTTGGAGGTCATCTGGTCCAAGCTCCTTGCAGATTGCTCAGGATCATGTCCAGATGACTTTGAATACCTCCAGGGTGGAGACTCCACCATCTCTTGAGGCAGCGTGTGCCAGTGTTCAGTTAGCCCTCACTGTTGTGGGTTGGTTTTGTTTGTTTGTTTAGTGTAAAACATGCTTTCCTGTGCTTTCCAGCTGGTCGGTTCCCCCTGGTGCATGGGCTTGTTCTCCTCAGGGAGGAGAATTGTATGATTGTCCTTGCTCACTGATAGTAGTACTGTGCTGAGAAGGAAAAATTATAACTTTCTCCCTCCCAGCCTGAAAGAAATAGTAACATAAATGCTTCTGCATCTCTTTTTGTTTTGTTTTGTTCTGTTTTCCTTTCCAAATGCCAAAAAGCTCCTGTCCTCTCATTTGAAATGAGAGCCTTGGTAGTTTGGTGACAACTGCTGATAGTCTGTGTAGCATGTCAAACTAATAAATTATAGTGTATGCAGACAAGGAGTTCTAACACCTTAATTAGCAGTAAAAGGGAGCAGGTAGCTGAAGAATCTCCCTGGATCTTTGTCTGTCTTTCAGGGATGCTGTCTGACTGAATAATGGAAGTTCTGAGAGGCAGCATCTTGCTGCTGCTTAGTGAACAGGGAAGAATCCAGATGGATTTGTGGGGAGGAAATGGAAACCAACTGCTGCTATATGGCTATACTTCATATTCCTGTGATCCTTTATGGTGGGGTGGGAAAACTATCTTGGAAAAATGCATGCTTTTAGCCAGTACACTTGACTTTGGGGATAAGTCAATTTGCTGTTTACCTGAAAGCTCTTTCTGCTGAAGAAGTACAAGATGGCAGCTTTGCCTTGCAGATTGAATGTTCTCTCGTGCTAATGGTCATGGCTGAGGGGCACAAATGTTTCTTTAGCAAGCCAGAAGGAAGAGGGAGAGATTGCCCCAGTTGCATTCTTTTCAAGATATTAAATTTTAGACATTTTTTTTAGTGTTATTTCTGCAGAGCTGTGTGCTCCAGAGGAGGTGGGGAGCAGGTGCAGAACCTGTGCTTAAGGATGCAGCTGGAGTTGCTGGAGGAGTGGTGTGGTCTGGGAGGTTGGAAGGAATGTGCAGCAGGGCAGTTTGTCATCAGCTCTTCCAGCCTGTCAATATTGAACAGATTGTTGTTAAATTTCTCTCTCTAGAAGGTAATCAATTCAGGGTTAAGCAATTAATAAATGGCTGCCTGAGGCTTCCAGTTTGGAGGCTGAAAAGGAGATGCTCTGTCCCTGTGTGGAACAACAAAGATGCAAGTCAAGGTTACAGAGAAAAATACGGGTGCTGAACTCCTAAGTGTCATCCTTGCCACAGTAAGGGAAAATCTGGAGTCACTTGGAGCAAGGGAAAGGGCAGGAAACCAAATAAGCAACTTCGAGGAGTATGGAAAGATGGGCCAAAACACTGGTGTTTCTCTTTGCAGATGGAGAGAGGCACTTGTATGTCTGTCCTTCCCATCTTTTAAATAAAGAGGACAAGAAGCTTTGTTTTTCTTTAGGAAGAATAAATTTGAGGGAAGGTAAGAAACCAGGCTCTCCATGCATCAGAAGTACTTTAAGTGATCTCATGAAAGAGAGGGAATTCCTTTAATGAGTGCCTGGGTAATAAATGCTGTTTCCTTTTGGCAAGGATAATGTGAAGGTGAGATTTGGGACTCCACACTCTTTTCTCATGGGAGAGTATTTAAGCATCTGGATATTATGAGGTGGATTGCAGCAATAATAGGGACATTCTGTTTTTTAATATTGGAAGGGATCTCAGAGCATGCAGGAAAGCAAAAAAAGAAGTGACATTAAAACGTTATTGACTGTGAAACAAAATGAAGTTTCTTATAGTCTGAGAGTGAGTGATAGCACAGGGAATAATGTTTGACAATTCTTCGAGTGACCCTGGACGTTGAACGTGTAGCACTTGAAGACTAAAGAAGGATAATAAAAAGAAATACAGGGGCTGGAGGGCATAATGAACTATGTCAGAAATTTCCTGCCTAGCTTTGATGCTCAAAGCAATTTCATTTCACCCTCCTGCCCCCGATAGGCTGGGAGCACATACCAGCCAAGAGTTCAGCAGTCCAAAATGCTTCATAGTGTTGGTGCTTCATAGCTTTGGTACTAAAATGGCAATGCTGAATCTTTTAGAGGTCTGGGAGCAGTGCTAGACACACCAGAGTAAATGATGTGTCCTTACATGTATTTTAAGAGCTACAAGAACAGAAGAAAAAGCACACATAGGAATCTTAGCAGACTTCACTTTTTGTGCAGGTCTGCACTAACTCTTAGAGGGAGTACATGTGGTGACAACTTCAAAACTCAGGTTGGGGATGTACTAATGAAGCCATCACTGCTTTTCATTGGGAAATATAAAAGTAGGCATTGCCTTGGGCCGCTGTTACAGGCCGCTGTAAATGCTACTTTGTACTGTAGTGCTTAACCAGACCTGGAACCAGCAGCAGTGATACAAGTCACTGGGGCATGTATTCAGTGGGCTGTGAGGAAGAAGAAACTCCTAAGGATAAGGCACAAGTTAGAAGTACTGCGTGGGCAATCCAACACTTCCTGCCTGCATACTCCCAATATAAGCAGAATCTGCCAGGGAGCTTCTGCTTGCATGTTCTTCCCATAATGATAAGGGTGAGGATGGTACTGTGTGTGAGGAACATGCAGATCTAGGAGATGGAAAAGGGCTGCAAAGGTCATGTGCTGACCTAGGAGGAAGAGAAGTAGTTTATTAAGTGATTCACAGGACAAGCTCTACTTTAGGTACAGAAAAGAGCCGGCATTCTGTGGGATTAGTCAAAACTTCGGTGAATACAGGGATTGCAGGTTATAAGGGATTCTTTTTTCTCAGCAGCTTTGCAGGAAAATAATAAAACTGCAATAAGCCACAGGGGTGTTGCACAAAGATATTTGGGTCCCCAGCAGTCGTTCACCATCATGAGTTTGAACAAGCAGGGCGGCCAGCTCAGTCTGTCCCTGGTGCACCAGCATGTGTTGTTTCCTTTTACATCCAGGTACATCTTGTGCCACCAAGTGCTTCAAAGCCCTTGTGAAGTAAGGAGGCTGAGCACCATGAGCTGCAGAGCTCAGGGATCTGTGTGCAAGAGGACTGCCCAGCCATCCTGCTTCCTTTGGTTATTATGGGTATTGCTCTTTGTTCTGACCACAGGCGTGTCTGGCTGGCTTCTGGATGCTGAGTACTTTGACTTTTCAAAGTAAAGCTATACTAGATTAAAGAGTAGTTTCAGGCTTCTGTGCAGCAAAGTAACTTTAAATATACTTTCTGGTGGGATGATTGAGAATGATAGAACTGTAAGAGCAGGGCGATCTTCTGTCATGCATCCCCTGGGGCAGGTTCATCTCTGCCTTATGGTATCCTCCCAGAAAGTGAGTGTCTATTAGAGGAAGCTGTAGTGTGAGATGCCTCAGTCTCACAGAGCAGTCTATCTAGTGCCTCACTTTCCTAGCTCTTGGGAAATGGAGTATTTAGCTAGCTCCTATGACCAATCTGAATCTCTGCTTTTCAAATCCAAGCCTGTTGTTTCTTGTCTTCACAGTGCCCAGTGTAGATAATGAATTATTATTTCATCCTTTTAGCGTTTTTTAGAAGTTGAAAGGTTGTAGTAATACAACAACCTTGATCTGTGGCTCAAGAATATGCTATTCTGAGGTGGTGTTCAAAATAGCATATTTTAACATGCCTAATTGTAGAACAGGGAAGGAGCATTTAAGAGGAATGTGACATCCATATAGGATGTAGTTTGCTTAAAAAAGGGGGGAGGGAAGAAATCACAAGGGCAGATCACATTTCACACTGTGCATCTGCAGAATACCAATGCCATCCTGGAGAAAATAAGGAAGTCTTCTGTCAATATAAGGGCTAGATCTGAGAAGAACCAAAGGATGTAAAATGGCTCTGATCTTGGCGAGGGGGTTGGACGTCTGGCTGGATGCATAATTATAGCAGAGGTACAAGACCTCTTTTACAGACAGAACTTGGGAAGCTAGGCACAGGCCACCACAATCTATGGTGATTAAAAGAAATGTCATCTCTTTCATATTTATTGAAAACATTTCTCTTAAAAGACAGTAAACATCTGCTGTGGAAGCGAGCGGCTGTGAGACGGAGCAGCGAGCAGAGACGAGGGAAGGCAGTGGTGTTGGAAGAACAAAGAGCTTCATTGGCAGCTCCTGTCTAGTTTGCCCATGCTTTGATATTTTCCCTCTGATTCTGATATTTCCATCCCAATTATTGTATAAATTGCTCCTGGCTGACCTCGCCACTTAGCCATCCTTAGTTGGCTCAGCAGTGGGAAGAATTTGAATGAGGAATGAATAGCTTTATGAGTTGGTTTAGGAAGGATAGTCCATGTGCTGGGAATGGTGGGATGGTGGCAGGAGTGGAGGAGGATAGGGGATCAGGCATCCTTTTGGTTGCACCATTTAAACATTAAAGGGACAAGGTGGAGGGTAGGGACAGAGTTGTTCTGCAGGTGGCTCCAACTAGCATTTCAGTCCACTGAGCTCTCTTGGCATGAGAAAAAATACACCAAGAAAACACTGTATTTCCCCAGAATGAGGCTTTACCATATTGAGGGAATGGTGGGGGCTTACCACATGTTTTCTTCTGATAGCATTGTTTTTTTCCATCTGGCAGCAGGTTACAGTGTATGGAGATTGTTCCTGCTGTGACTCATTTATGCAAAAATTAAGCTCAAACCTAACCTTGGTTATGTGCCTTAACAGGAGACTTCACAGAATAGCCGGTGTGTGTTGCTAAAAGATTGTCTCTGTTTTGGTGTTGGCCTGGTGGGGCAGAGTCTCCCCCAGAGATTTCATTAGTCTTCAGCCCGTGGCAAAAAAAAAATAAATTATGGTTGCTTGGGGAAGTGTTCTCAGTGGCTGGACAATGATGAGCTTGGAAGAGCCTTCTTGCAATGAATTACTGTTTTGTGTGTGTCAGCCCTGCTGTGGAGTGCAGAGAAAAAGCAGGGACTAAGTAGTGGACTGGGTTTGGGAGGAGGTGTCTGCATCCTCTGTGGGTGACAGAAGGGAGAGAGGAGGGGCCATCCCCTGGGAAGGCCCGTGCATGAGTGAGACTGAAAAAATAATCTGATTTAAGGGGGAACATGAGCTCGGAGGTGCTGACTGTCCCTGAGTAATTCACTGAAGCACAGGCCAGTGCAGGGCTGTGCTCCTGCTTTGGGGCAGGGCAGGCAGAGCTCTGAGGAGGGGCGATGCCACAGCCCGCAGCTCCTGGGCAGCAGGACATGGGGAGCAGCAGGAGCTGCTGGCACTTGCCTCACTCAGACAGCACCATCCCATGGAGCACAGTGGCCAGCTGGGTGGCCAGCCTGGGCTCCTGCAGGTCCCCTGCCCCTCAGACCTGCAGGAGGGCAGCAGTGGCCACAGCCTGTGATGCACTTGCACCTGCTCTCGGGTTGAGCTTGCCCGGAGCATCTCTGAAGCTCAGAATTAGATGCTTTAGCATGATGGCCCTTTAGCACTTATGTCTGAATTGTCTTCATTACTGGGGGCTTTCTGCCAGGTCCTGTGGTCTGCCACAGATGCTAATTTGTCATAGCCAAGTAGGATTTATGCACCCTTCCCCTTTCCCATGGCCATTCTAAGGATGTTTTGAGGGAACCAGTTTGGTTGTTCAGAGCAGAAACAATCATGTTCTTAGAGAAGAAGCTGAAATTTTACCTTTTTTAGCTTCTGTTCTGATATAACCAAGGCATAGTCTGCAGGCTAGATGTGACCACCTTGTTGAAGAGTACAGTCTGCAATGACATGAGTTGTGAAGGGGCACAAGGACAGCTGTGCCAGTTCAGAATAAATCCTGCGCCTTGCTCAGCATCATGCCTCAAAAAGCTGTAGGCAGGTAGCTGTGCAATTGTAGCTTGTTTTGGGAGCCTTACCAGGAACCTGATGTGGTTTACCTGTTTAGTAGCCCTCTTTCACGTGCTTGTCCCACTCATATTTTGACCCATGTAAACTTTTTCCATACTCACTGTATCCTTTGGCAAGGGCGTCCACAGGTCTGCTGTGTGCAGCTGCAAAAACTGCCTCACTTGTTATAAACCTGGATCTGACCAGTTTTGGTTGATGGCCCTTGGTTTTTAAACTAGAAAATATGGTGAACAGTCAAATTCTTGACCATCTTTGCTATGGTGTGTGTATATATATATGTGAAAAAAACCTTTTCCAGATCCCCTTCAAGTCACCTTTTTTTTTTTTCTCCAGCTCCATTATTTCTACAGAGAAGCCATTCCCTAGTGTTTATCATTGTTGTTGCTCTTCTCTTGACACTTTCTCAGGAGTGCCTGTAAGTTGAACAA
>WBND01001540.1:0-45140 GCA_013398595.1 Tychaedon coryphoeus
GATTAAGTACTTTTCCATCTTGTGGGAACTTTTTTCTTACCCTATAAATATTTTTATCTATAGATCATAGATGAAAGAAATCTAGCTCCTCCTCAGTTATTTTCAAGAAAAACTAACTTAAAGTAATTAAAATAGTGTCAAAATCATTATTTGATTTGATTATCTGCAATATTAGTTTGAAAGTTTAACCATTGAACTCATTGATTGAATCTTGGTTGTGACCTCAATTTGATTATTGTTTTGTGCCACTTTTGATTAGCTTAATGGAATTGCAATGCATTTGGCATAGCAACATGTGCACATGTATTTTTATTGTTCCTAAAGTTTTACAAAAATCTTTTAAAATATTCACAATGGGTTTACACATGTAAATTACTCCATGGCTCACAAATGCTGAGAAATTGCTGGAAATTGCAAGTTGCTTTGCCATGATTGTAAATTAATAAATCATTTTGTTCAAAAGCTTTAAACTTTATGGATTACAATTGATATGTGTCAAATAACTGGAGTGGTTTATGGTCACTTTCACATCCAAGCCTTCTGGGAAATAATCAACTGAGAGAAGAATCAAGAAAAGAACTGGTCAAAAATAAAACAAAAAACCCCACCACCCCTGAAAAAACCAAGTCCTACAAAGAAAAAAAATTAATTACAAAATAAAATCCCACACACCACAACTTCAAAAAGGGCCTGAGGAGTAAAATCATTTTAAAAACCTTTTCAACAAGAAGTTTCAGCAAATTTCATATAGGTTCTTGTTCAGTTCTTAAGTTGTTACTCTTATTTATTTCATGTTAACTGTATGTTACAGAACCAGTTGCAATCCTAGTACCCATTGGAGATGGGGTTACCAGCCTTCATGACAGTCGTATGTGAGCGTATGATGTACTGGTCAGAGGCATTTGTAAGAACAGAAATGCATTTAATTCTTGTCTCCTACCAATTTCAGTAAAGAAAAAGGTCCATTTATGACACATTGCCACATTTCTTTGGAAACAAGGGTGCTCTTCAGCATGCTCAGGCAGAGGAAGGAAGTCAGGTACAGCAAAGAGCAACTTTGTTGAGGCTCAGTGAGCTGTTAAGGCTGCAGAAAAGAAATAAGCTGTCACTCTCTGATGTGCGAGGTTTCATTTCTCTGGAAAGCTGAAGGGACCTTGTTGTAGTCATTAATGTCTAAAGGCATGATGGTGAAAAAGAGTGAGTGCTTTTGATTTGACCAGTACTTCTGGATAAAACAAATCATTCTGGGAGAACACAGGGGAAAAAACAAACAAACAAACAAACAAACAAACCTCAGTATCTCTGTTCTAAACAAATAGAACACAAGAACAAAGTAGTCAGAATTTAGGTCAGAGGATTCTTAAGACTTTGCCAAGATCAACTATTTAGTTCTCCATCTTTCCAGGTTTGCCTTTTATCTTCCTTAAATACTTTTTTTTCATTTCTTTTCTTTTTTTTTTCCCTTTGGCAGCCTACTGCTGTTCTATTCAGTGAAGATAGAATTTTCTCTTTCACAAATTTTTTCAGCTCCTTGTCTAGCTAAAAAGTATGATGAGCACTCTGAGCATCCCGCTCAGGTTTCTTCCTCTTCTCCCTTGCCTGTCTGCAATCAGGTACTCTGCCTATTCCCACAGCAAATAATTTCCCTTCCCCTGCTATCAAGCATGTCTGTTCCCTGGCAGTCCTTCACTTTTTCACTAAACTGTAGGAAAAAACAGTGACACCCTACAACTGGAAAATCTATGATTGCTGCACACACAGGATTTTTCTCAGCTCTGTCAGGTGACTCCATTATGTCACCTGAAATCAGTGATGTCTAGGCCTGATAGTCACTACTTTTCAATCATTTGGTCTTAAAAGGAAAATTTCTGTTACTAATGCACATTTATTTGGAGAATGAGGAAAAGTAAGAATCGCTGGAATTCTGCTAATGGCATGTCACATTTTGTTATTGTGCAACACTCGCTTCTTCTGCCTTGCATTAAGAACATTCAATTCCAGCTCCTGAGGATATTGGTTCCATACCAATGAAGCTAAAAATATTTCAGAATGCCCAGGGGGTGAATATTTCTCTGTCCTTTTACTTAGATGAGACTGTTTTAGGATGATGCTGTCTAGCACACAGTATCTCTTGCATACTAATCAAAGCAACAATAATTCAGGTCATTTGATTTCAAAGCATGTTCCCTAATGCGTTAACCTTTCACTGTTAACCTCCACTGTCCTCCCTCATGTGGCACAAAGGGATTGAACCAAGCAACTGGATGATGGGTAAAGACAACCGTAAATGGAAACTGAAGAATGAGGTTTAGATTTTTTGTATTGCAATACATTTAGATGAAGGAATTGAACTCTGATATCCTGAGTCACAGTCCACTAGTTTAATCACAAGGTTATCCTTCTGCTCCTTTTCTACAGGCAATGAAAACTTGATGACAGTCTTTACAGCACTTTGAATATTTACACCACAGCCAACCCAATTAAGCCTTTGTCCTGCTTATATGCTTTCATAGAACTACATCAAGAGGAGAAACACCAACACAATCCTTTAAAAACCAACAACATTTGTTGAAAAAACACATTCAAAATCAGCATACAAAAAAAAAAAACCTGCTTGAAACTGAATCAACTGGAAACCTTCTGTGTGGAACATTTGGAGAATCACCTCAGATATATATTGCCAACTGTATTCACAGATTAGTTGCACTCAAAAAATGCAGAAAACAGTTTAATGAGTTCTGCATAAAAGTTAAACCCCTCTGCTCTATTTGTATATGTTTATGGTCACTGCCTTTAAAGCTATTAAAAATAAATGCAAATGCTCTTACTGTTCATAATTAGGATTTGGACAGTAGTTCTTACTTATTTTTGCATGGATCAAAAGTATTCATTGCAAAACCAGATGAGAGTGAAAACTATTTAATTCCCAAAGCAGGTAACATTACAATACACTGTAGACAAGGTGACATCATGTAAAATTTTTGACATACTTTTTTCTCATCTGTGTTAAGCAGAGAAGCTGAAGTTCTGGGACAGGGTTTTCATCAAGAATGTTTTTACATTGATGAACTGAATAGTCCCATTATTTTAAAGTGAAATTCAATGTAGTCTTCAAATAATACTGTACAGCATATAGGGCTCATAAAATCATAGAAGGTTTGTGTTTGAAGGGACTTTCAAAATCTTCTAGTTCCAATCCCTGCTATGTGACTGGATACATTCCACTAGACCAGGATGCTCAATATCTAATCTGTATCTACCCTTTTTCATTTTAAGACCATTTCCCTGTGTCCCGTCACTACATGCCCCTGTTAAAAGTCCCTCTTAATTCTGTTGTCTTTAGTACTGGAAGGCTGCAATAAAATCTCCACAGAGCCTTCTCTCCTCCAGGCTAAACAGCCCCAGCTCTCTCAGCCAGTCCTCATGGAAGAGAGCTCCAGCCCTCTGATCATCTTCATGGCCTCCTCTGGACCTGCTCCAACACATCCACATTTTCCCTTTGCTAAGGAAAAGGACCCCAGAGCAGGACACAGCATTCCAGCTGTGCTGGGTCTCACGAGAGAGAAGAGGAGGGGTAGAATCATCTCCCTTGACCTGCTGTTCACTCTACTTTTGATGCAGGCCAGGATAGGGTTGGCTTTCTGGATTGCAAGAACACATTGCTGGCTTACATTTAGCTTTTTATACACTTTGCTGGCATACATTTTGTGTTCTATCCACAAGACCTGATAAATCCAGGTGAACCCAACCCTCCTCCTCAGGGCTGCTCTCAATCCTTTCACTGCCCAGTCTGTATTTATGCTGGTGATTGCCCAGGCCCAATAAAGGAAACATCTAAGCTTTTTTAGAGTTCTATCTAATGTTAAAATTGTATGCGTTTAAAAAAATAGATACTCACCATCAGCTGCTTTGTTAAGTTAAAAAAAAAAAATTAAAAATTCACTCATTCTACAGCCATGGAGCTGATGAGAAGCTGGACCTTACCTTCTCAAGAAACAGCCCTCCAATAAAATTCTTTGTGTTACAAAAGGAAAGCTTTTTGTAAAATTTCCCACAAAATTAAATGCAAGCAAATCTACTCCAGGGTGATGTAAATCTTCCTTGAGGACAGAAATCAAAGTCTCCATTCCAACTTTACCTCTTGCATTATGGGCATACATTACACTTAGATATAATATAGACAAACGGACATGTCATCTTGTGTACATACATCTAAAGTGTCATTTTAAAATGGAATCAAAACCATTTGGAGTCAGACAATCAAAATGTCCTTTATTGAGCTATTTGAGCTGTTTACAAAATGAAATGAAATAAAAATCTATTTGCTCCTATGAAGTATTTGCTCCTTCCAAATCCTGACAAGAAATGTTTGCACTCTGAATATATTTTATAGCACCAATTTGATCTATCTGTGGTCTTTCCCAAGTTTACATTTATGACTGTTTCATGAAGCATGTTGTATTGCTTATAGCACCCAGAGCTGCTTGTCAGGATATGAGATTCATTGTGCTAGAGGCTGTGGAACATGTAAAACTGTGTAAAGCTGTCTGGGCAGGATTCAGCTGCCTTTTTACAGGTTCCTGGTGCAATGTGGGACACCCAAGAGTGTCCTAAAAACACATGAAGTGGGACATGTTTGGGAGACCTGCAGCCTTCAGGAACAGCAGCTGCAAGCCTGAAAGGATATCCTTCTGTGCTTAAAATGATGCTAACTTCTTATATTTAGGCAGCAAAATCTTAGCCTCCCTGTCGTGAAACACAGGTTCTGAAAAAACCAAGGACTATGGGATTACAAACTATGTATTTACAAGAAGACAATGTTAATAAAGTAAGTACAGGAACTCTGGGAACATAAAAGAAGCAGAACTGCATCAAAGCTAAGATCCAATTAGCCCATTAACCTCCCTCTGGCAGTGGTCAACAGTAAAAGTAATAGAGAAACACAACAAAACCAGGCTAATTCTGCAGAGACCCTTCCCTGCAATACAAGACTGCAAATTAAGAACTCTCTAATAGAAGCAGATTAAATTCCAATCAAAACCTAACAATTTTTACATGGTCTTTTATGGATAGAAACCTTGGATAGATTAACTGCTAGCAGTTTATCTTGAAAAGAAACAGAAGGTTGGCATTGCTAACTAGGCCCAGGCATAAAATCCTCTGTTAACCTGACACCTCTGTGCACTGGAGCCAGCACCATGGCAGAGCATTCCAGCATTGTGCTCACAGTGACAGCTATTAAAAACTCAACTGAGAAGGAGGCAGCTAAGAAGCTGGCTTTAGCATTTTCCACTAACTAATTTAAATGGTGCTGTGGCACCCAGACCAACTTTCACATAAGTGTTAGGAAATACTGTCTTCCAAAGTCATGTGACACTTTTATTAATAGAAAATTATTCATGTACACATTTTGTTTTTAATTTAGGTTAAATGTTTCACTTCTACCTGAGTTAGTCCTCTGGAAGATCTGGAACATTTTCAAAATCTCTCTATTGAAAATGTTTTGGGGTCTGATAATCAAAATTTTTGAAGAATTCTGGGTTTTGTTTTCCTTCCTCACTTACTGAAAATTTAATTTTTTGAGGTATCAGTGTTTGTAATCTCAAAAAACCCTCCCTGCCCCTTAGGATTCTAGTTATAATTTCATTGTTTATAAAAAATAATTTCTGTGATTTCTTAACTGGCAAGCTCAGGACTGCAAATTTCAAAATAATTCTGTTTTTCAGGATTTATGTCATCTGATGACGATGACACATCAGTTTCTAAACTCATAGAGCTGTTATTCTGCTCATACATTTCAAGAGCAAAATATTGATCGTGCCACAAAACAGTGATTTTTAGGGGAAAGATGATAAAGTGTTCCAGTTTTCAAATGTTGCAAAAAAAAATTATCCTGCTAACCTGGCGTCATTGCTGCTAAATGCCGCCCATCAATCCTTTTCTTGCTGACCTGATTCATTGGCACAACATTTCCAGCATTGATGATGCTCTGTCCAAGGTCACGAGGGGGTTCATTCTTGCCCTATATCAAATTTAATTCACATCTGGTGGCTCCCACTTGCACATGGATGCCTTAGAAAATAAGTAGCTCAGCACTGAGGACTACAGGGGAGCTTATAGGCTTCTAAAATCTAATCCACTGCTGTCCTCACTGAGCAAGCAGCTCCTCACTGGCGAGCAGTACACTGCTGAGCATCACCCAGGCTGTCCCTGCAGCAGAAAGGTGACAAGCTGGTAAACACAATATCAAGGGCTGGTGCATGTAGGTAATTTCACAGCTTTTGGGCACTTTGTGGGGACATCAGCCCAGGTTCTCCCTTGGAAGCAGGTAAGTTATTGATAACGGGGCTCCTCTGAAATGTGCCATCATTATTATTCAGTCAAAGCCATTGGTTGCATGCCCATAGAATGACTCAGAAAACCAAAATATTTGATTTCTGGTCATTTGCAGTTTGTTGTACTAGCAAGTATGTGAGTCTCCTCAGTTTAATTGCAGCAATGTTTTGAAAGTGAATTCCTGGTTCTACCTGTCATATTTTTATTAGTAGACCTACCACAGTGGTGCCCGGGGACAAAAGACACGTGGAGATCTGATGCTGCTGAGCATTGCACAGTCAAGAGAACAAGGTGACCTCAGCAGAGAATTCAGAAGAGACAAAGAAATGACCAATTAAGGAAAGAAAGAGTTATAGAAGGAGGGAGTAGTGAGAGAAAAGAAGCAAAGCTGGCAGAGGAGGTAACAGGCATTGGACAGCACTCCAAGGTAGATGGTGTGGTTACACACAGTCACAGAATGGTCTACTTGGAAGGGACCCACATGCATCATAAAGCCCACCCCAAGTGAATGGCCCATGCAGGGATTGGACCCACATCTTTGGCATTATTAGCAGGTGGAGATTAGCCGGAGATACAGAGGCTGAGGTAGGTACAAAAATAGCCCATTGGCACCACTGCACAGACAGCTCCACACTGACACCATTGTGCCTGCTGTCTGCTGCTTCAACTGCTTCTGGAAATGTTTTCCAGGCTTGAGCCTCCAGCCAATGGTTTCATGGAGTTTCTCTTCCTCCAAAGTCATGAATTACATGGGGTTATGAGGGTAATATGAATAGGTTTACTGCTGTGATGGCAGTGTAACTGTGAGGGCAAAATCAGTGTGGGGGGGAGAGGGAGAGGGTTAGCTGTCCTTTCTCTGAATACAAAAAGTATTAATTGAAAGTAGACAGTATTAGTTGAAAGAGCTGAACTTCACATCAGCACACCTTATAACAACCATGTATTCTCATGCACTGTGTTTACTCCCAGTAAGTGTTACCCCTTACCAGAACCTGAACATAAAATCTCAGCTAAACTTTTCCCTTGGTTGACCAGCAAAACAAAACAAAACAAAAAACAAACAAACAAACAAACAAACAAAAATACAAAGAAACAAAAATACAAGAAGGGAGGGACAGGGATTAGCCTATGGGAAAACAGAAGTATGGAGACTGTTATTCCCTAATAGTTTCCCAAATACTTATTTTGCTTCTCACAGTTGAATGCAATCCACATTGCTGCTGAAACACCAGCTTTCTTTACAGATAGCCTACAGGTTATATGCATGAAAATTGTTGATATAGAAGAAAGCATGTATTATAAATTACCATGGCCAGAAGCTCTAAGTCATTGGACATTGGAATAGAAGTAAAATGAACAGTGCAGAGATTTGTAATATCTCTACGTCCATTGTAAGCTCATAAGACTCCCTGAGGAAAAAAAAAAAAAAAAAAAAAAAAGCTCTGTGGTGAAATTCTCTTTTGGAAGTGGACAGGATACACGTCATGGGGCAATTCTCACCCTCTGTGCAGCAAACTTCATATAAGTTTACAAACAAGGTGATGTTTCCAATAGAGTCAGCATCTCACCTTTCATTTCTCAGTACAGATAGGAGTCCATGGAAACTGTTAAATGCACAGTAGAGACAGAAATGCTTGGTGGAGACACTTTTTTATTTTACTGACACTGTGAAAAACAAAAACTAAGCTATGGAAAACTGAAAAAAAAAAAAAAATTAAAAGTATTTTTGTTTTTTCTCCCTACAAATCTGTTGTCGAAAAATACAGCTCTGCAGATGAGATCAACTGCATTCAGATTAAAAATATAAATTATTACATGGATTTTCCTCCAGAAAATCAATAAATAATCTTTGTTCTGCTCCTTATATGACCAAAAATATGTTTCTGTCTTTCTCCCCGACTCCTTTTTGAGAGTCAGAACCCTAGTAGTTCTTCAAGGCAGGGTACCTGCTCCAAATCCTGTCCTACCTCACCTGAAAGTAGTCTAGAGAGCAGAGTATGGATTTGACTGAAATTTAGAAAGGAGCTTACCTTCCCATTAACTAGAATAAATTAGGACTCTTGGTTTTAGAGGGCTATTCATTGAGAGCTTTGTGGAAATTTTGAATAGGAAGCAAGATTTCAGCAAGCCTAGAGTGCTGTGCCAATGAGCTGGCATGCTGGGAACAGTCTCCACTTGAGAAGTGCTCTGAGAAGAACTATGGGAGACTGACAAGGGGAATTAACTCCAGGTTTGGGACTGCTGTTTGAGTGAGGGATCCAAGAAGCTCATAAAATATGGAACAGGATCAGCACATAAGCTGCTTTGTATATGTGCAACAGTGGAAATTTAGTCATTTAACCCACTTGAGTTAATCAGCAGCTGAGCAGAGGTTTTTGAAGGCTTTAGGTAGCTTAAGATACATATATGCGTCTTGGTTCATCAGTCTTCAAAAAAACCCTCACAGCCTGTAGTAAGGGAAATAAAATCCCATGTGCTTCTAATGTCCAGGCTGTCTCTATGGCTTGGAGTTTCATTCAATCTCTTCTGGCAGGACTTATCAAAACAACAGATCGCTTTGGCTAATTAGCCAATATTAGCTAGAGAACTGTGATTTCTGCATTCTTGAAAAAAGGAGGTTAGTTGTGACTGCCTGTTAAAGAAAATGGCATTATTCTGAAAAGCTGAAATTCTCTAATGTGTCAAAAATCAACAAGCATATATGGTATATTTCTTTGATTTTTAGAAAGATGAGACACTGTACTACAACCAGTGACTCCATATGGATGGGCCAACTTTTTAAAAGGTGGGGCAGAAAACTTTGTGACCCGTGACACACATCACAGGTTCCTCTCATCTGAAGCGGTTGTGGCAGGATGTTGCAGGACTCAGTGGAGGCTGTTCCAGGAGCAGGCTCACCTATACCTTCTGTCTCACCTTCTTCAAAAGGCAGCACCACCCATGCCAGTATGGTCCCAAGCACCAGACCTGAGACAAAGAGCTGCCTTAACACCTGCACTTGGTTCATTTGTGTCTCAGGGGCTACAAAATGCTCTCCACAAAACCTGCTGTTCATCTATCTGAAAAGCCCATGACAGTCAGTTAAGGTTTTTAATCGTATTTCCCTTTCAGTTGTGGTTACATGGAAATATAATTACATCTATTTTGTCCCAGAAAAAAAAAAAAAAAAAAAAAAAAAAAAAAAAAAAAAAAAAAAAAAAAAAAAAAAAAAAAAAAAAAAAAAAAAAAAAAAAAAAAAAAAGAAAAAAAGGAAGAAAAAAATATTCAAAGAAATGGAAGTTTACATAGTAACACAAGATCCAGAACTGCAGTAATTGCCCCAACATAAGTCTCCAAAGCATAAAAATGAGACATCACAGAGGAACAGATTATGCCATGTCTGTGGATACTGAGGTTCATATGTCTTCCTCTGAGGCAGCCTGTCCTGCTTGCTGTTAGAGACAGGATGCTGGGCTGAACAGGCCTGGAGCGTGATCCAGCCTGACAATTTCTGTGTTCCTAGGACTTCCAGATAGAGAAAACATACCTTATTTAAACTACCTTAATTTTTCCCTTTCTTTCATGCAGATTTAATTTCCTTCTGGAAAGCAGTTACCCAGCTGTGGCTATGAAACTGGTAATAAGCACACAGCTTCAGTTCAGAGGTGATCAAGCACTGTTCTTATGTTTTAAGTAATAGAAGATGGGAAAGACAGGAATGGGGGTAGGTAATGAAGGCACTTTGTGGTGTTTGGATCAAGCATCCAGGGAATACGTCATAGTTGTCAGAGCGAAACAGCAAGTTCTGGTCTTCTTCAGATCAAACTTTTTCAAAACAGGCACAGAAATCATGTTCTTTCTGCTGAAAGAAACACAGGAAAAAGTAATCTAAGTAGCTACATGCAAAATCATGTCAAAGCTAATTTATTTTTTCACTCCTGTGTAACACTTTCACCTTCCTTCATAACAGAAGGATGGATACACATAAAACTTTATGTTTTTAAATTATCACTCTTGCCTTTGAAACATGGGGCCAGGTCTTCTGCTAAGGAAAAACAAAACATATACATTGATTAAATGCTGTTAATCCCGTTTGCAGTGCCTGAAGTTCTGGCACTGGTTCACTTTTTTACAAAAGAAAATGCATATGGAAAACTTGGAAAAGCTCCACTATTGAAAACTTTCTCCTTGCAAGCCTTGCCATTGAATTTAGGGGGCCAGGAATCTCATGTGTGTTCCCTGTCTTTTCGTTCCTCCTTCAAAAGAAGTTTCAGAAAAACAAAGAAAACATTTAACATTTGGGGGAAATAAAAAAAAAAAATTAAAAAAAAATTAAAAAAAGCAAGCATTAAAATATTTCAGGCATAGAGGTTGTAATCAAACCAAGGTGGGTATTAGAGGAACAAGGGGTCCAGGACAACTCTGGAAAGATTGTAGGGTTTGGGTGTGGACTGAGAGATCTGTTTGGGGAAGGGGGGAGGAGGGAGGGGGTTACTGGGCAGACAAATTACCATGGCACAGCACAGCATACAATACACAGAATACTTCAGTCAGAGGGGAACTATCATGGTCATCTAGTCCAGCTGCCCAACCACTGCAGGGCTGACCAAAAGTTAAAGGGTGTTACTGAGGGCCTTGGCCAAATGCCTCTTAAACACTGACAGTCTTGGGGCATCACCCACCTCTCTAGGAAGCCTGTTCCAGTGTTTTACCACCCTCTGGGTGAAAATATCCTTCACAATGTGCAATCTGAACCTCCCCTGGTGCAGATTTGAACCATTCCCATGCATTCTATAACTGGATATCAGGAAAAAGAGATCAGCACCTCCCTCTCTACTTGCCCTCCTCAGGAAGCTGTAGAGAGCAATGAAGTCACCTTCAGCCTCTTTCTCCTCAAACCAGACAACTCAGTGTCCTCAGCACTCCACACAGGACATTCCTTCCAGCCCTTTCACCAAATCTGTTGCCTTACTCCAGAGAGTTTCACAGACCTTCACATTATTCTTAAATTGTGGGGCCCAGAACTGCACTCAGTACTCAAAGTGAGTCACAGCACTGCCAAAGGCAGCAGGACAATCACCCCTTCTGGCTGGCTGGCGATGCTGTGTGTGATGGACCCCAGGGTGGGGTTTGCCCTCTTGGCTGCAAGGGCTCACTGCTGGCTCACACTGAGCTGCTGCCAACCAGCACCCCAGAACCCTTTTCCCACTTCTCTTTGTGCCTGGCCTTACTCCATCCTAGGTGCAGGATCCAGGGTCAAATTTCATCCCACTTGTCACAGCCCAGTGCATCAGCCAAAGCAGATCCCTCTACAAGGCCTCCTCTCCCTTGAGCGAGTCCCACCACCTCCCATTTTGGCAGTGTCAGCAAACTTGCTAACCTGCATTCAACTCCTGCATCCAGATCATTGATAAGTATATTGAACAGGACTGACTGCAGAATTGTATCCCAGCCCAGCTCCCCACTAGCCAGATTTAGCCCCATCCATTACAACCCTTTGTGCTCAGCCCTTCAGCCAGTTCCTCTCCAGAGCACCATAAACCAGAAGCAGTCTCTGAGGAACAGTCTCAAAAGCCTTCCTGCAATCCAAGAAAATGTACGTGTCTGAGTGCAGCTTCTGGAGGGATCCACATTGTACAAATTACATATATTCATATATACATATATGTATAAATATAAATATATGCACATTTGATGTACATGTTTATAAACATACGCATTTGTACACACTTATATACCTCCTGTCTATCAGCCACAGAAGGAAACAGAATGAGAACATTATTCCCTGTGGCATTTCATGATTTACTGTTTTTTGCTGAAATATCCTGATCTTGGACCCAGCTCACATGACTGTTCTTCTTCAGAGCACAAAAACAGGCTAAGTGTTTGTACAAGTCATTATGAAGTTTGCCAAATCAAGAACCAATTCTCTAGCTTGTGTCTACACAAGCACCTTCAAAGCCTTATATATAGGAGCACTTCTGTTGCATCGAAAGTTCTGAGAAATATTCTCATATAATTTTTTTTCTTTGAAGAGTAAACATGTATTATTTTTGGAAATAAATTTTCTTCTTGAACAACAGAAAAAAATATGAGAATTTTAATTAATTTCCAGATAGTATGTGGGCACAATTCAAGGGCAGCACAAATAAAGAACTATTCCCTAAAATCATTAGTATCATCCTGCTCTACAAACAAGTTTAACCATATGGACACGTGCTCTCTACCTTGCTGGCCAAACCGGGACTTTGACTCCTTTTATTCCAAGTCTGCAGGTAGCCACTGATATTTTCCAATTGATGGGGAGCAAGAGCTCAATGTGTCCTTGCATAAAAAAGCAAACTCAACACCCTAAAAACTCAAAGATTAAAACAATCAAACTATGGAAATAAGTGCAAATTTCCAATCAATCTGCCACTAATGAAATGTAAATATACTGTATCTATGTGTTTGTGTGTGTGTGTTTGTGTGTGTGTATACAAGTAGGTTTCCCCAACCTCTTGCCCACCCCAGTCCTTCAAAATAATGGTTTTCCTGAATTTCACTTTCTCTGTTGTGGGTAGTTGACCAAACCTTCTTGTGCCAAAACACTCTGCCCAGTCTCTCAAACAACAGCTAACTCAGTCACAATATTTGAGCACTAGCAATAGTTCTTCCAGATCTACCTTGGCAATAAACTTTGAAGGCAAACCTAGGATGTCAAACAATAAGAGAGAGAATGAGATTTCAATTCTCAGTATTCTATAATATTAATATTAATACATTTCCTGTGCATTTAGGATTAACACATGGTACAGAAAAATACTGGTTACATGGTTACATATAAGAACATGCACAGATTAACAAAGTTCCACTGTCCACAGATTTTACATGTTATGAACATTACTTTTCTCATGTGTGAGGTGTTTATCAGTGTGAATTACCAGTGTATTATGAGATCTCTCAATTATAAGCATTTATGTATTGTCAAAGATACACTCAAGCCTAAGAACATCTCTGCTGCAACTGATACTTATAGACACAAATCAAAATGGAGTTAGTGTCTTGAAGGGTTTAGACTCAAATTCTCTCCTAATCAAGTAACATTTCAGTTGAAAGTTCCTAATACTTCAAAAATACCTCTTATCTGCTTCTCTGCAGCTTCCACCATCAGTATTCCACAAGGCAGCAGCTGAGAATTATATATCTGATTTTGTCCGATTAAGTGTGACTTCAGAATCACTGAGAAGGAATGCATTTTCTGCTCAGCACTCCAAAAGATTTATCAGTGAATGCATCATGTCCCAAAGCACAATTCTATTGGGCTATAAAATATTTCAATGTCTTATTAATAAGTTAATTGAATCCATTGTAATTTTCCTAGTATTCATGCAGCTCACTTTGTCATTGATTGACAGAGATGAATTTGAAGATATTTAAGCACTTCACAAGCAGATGAACAGCTATATCTGAATTATCACAAATGAGGAATACTTAAGAAGGGACCGTAATAATCTTTCATTAGAAAATTTGCTGTAGTAACCACTGCAAACCTTATCCTGCTCTCACTGACAGCTAAAGGAATTCTGCCTGCAGATTCAATGCCATTTTGAGTTCAAAATGACTGCATTTTTCCCCAGAAGTTGAGAAATTTGCAATCAAATGAGATAAATACCAGAAAAAAGTCTGTCAAAGCTATAATTGAATCATGAGGTTATTGAGTGACTCATACACTTAATTTCAACATAGATGATTTATAATCCAGAATTTTATTTTTTCAGGACTTGACTAGTATTGCAGAAACATCAAAGCTTCTAAACTTGCTTAAGAATCCGTCCTACTCATCATCTCTTTAGTTAAGATCCATCATAAGAGTGCAGCTACCTAATGCTGAGTTATACCTTTGTTTTTCTCCTGGAGAGGAGAGTACCCATTACAATCTGCAAAACATGACAAAAATCCTATTTTAATGCACTAAAAATTTGCTTTTTGACTCAAAACAATATAACCACCCTGTATCCGAATGAGGAGTATTTTGTTCTTACAAGAAAATCCCCATCTGGCCACCCAAACCTGGTTTCCAAAACTTAGTTAATTTTTTGAGACAGTTTTGTTTGCATGAGGAATGTGGAACCGAGAAGCTGCCAGATGCATCCAGGGGAGCTCATTTACAGAAGACACTGCACATATGGTGCATAAATGCCCCTGAATAGAAGATCCAAATGTCCAAAAGGCCTTATCAAGATGGACTCTGAATTCAGAGGTCCCTAGCCTACAAAATATGTCAGGTGTGGCTCAAACACAGCCACTATGTCATGATCTCCATACAGGAGTTTTGAATGTTTTATATCTGTACATAAAACAGGGGTAGGTAACTTAGCATTGCCAGCTATCTTTTGAGCAGTGCCAGAGAGCAGTGAAGGCACCAGCTTTTTCCCACACTTTGCCTGCTTCCTGCAACATCTGTAGGGATCCATTGCAAGCACAGCCCTTGTCTGTACGTCTGAGCTGTTGCCATCAGCTAAAGGATGGTGTATCTCCAAGAAAAGTTCCTTGGGCTGTAGATTGGCAAGCTCAGAGTCCAAGCAAGATCAAAGGGAGGGAAAGTGTCTCAAAACCCAAAATGTTCTGAAAGTGTGTAGACAGTGCTAGGCCAGCAGGTGACAGATAGGCCAAAGTCTAGGTCATGGGCTGAGGTTAAGGAAATTCAGCAGCATGTAAAAAAACCACTGAATATAACAAGAATTTTTCTATTTCTACTCTAACGACAAATCAGAGGCAGCGATCATCATCGACGCTGGAGGGAAGCTCCAAGGACCTTCAGAGAGTGAAGCTGGCAAGGCATGGGGAACCACCTCAGCAGCACCAGGCTACACTGGGATGACCACAGTAACAGTGCTAGAAATACCCCATCAAAGTAGAGATGTATCAAAACTGGGACCAGCGGAGAGAAGTGATTAGATTTTTGAGCTACTTCTTTGGGAAGAGACTTGGAGAGCAACAAAAGTAATTGTCAAGGGACAGAAAGTGGGATAAGAGTAAGAGAAGCAAGTGGTAGAGGCACCTTTCTGGAAGGTCTGCACCCAGCTCCCACAGCCTGAATCAGGGAAATAACAGCTCCTGTTCTAACCATGCTGTATTTGCAAAACCCACCAGTACCATCAGGAGGGCTGGAGGAAACAGGATATATCCACTGTCTTGTACACCCTGAGCTTTAGTCTTTGTCTTACACTCACAGAGCAGAGAATCACATAAACCATTTCTCTGTCTCAAGATTCCTAAAACTCAGATTTGCCTTTTGCCATCAAGGCATGACAGAGGTGAGGCAAACCTCATTAGGTGACAGTTCCAGCTTAACACTGCACCATTCCTCATATGTTGCAGAAATATTTTTAGGGACTAAGTGACATGTGAAGAGTACTGTGGAGAAGCTGGGAAGAAAGAGATGAGCAGCAGAGCAGCAAGGCATTAAGCTGCTCAGGGCATCCTTAGTGAGATCCTTTTCATAGGGTGTAGGGTATGGATTCAGAGCTCTTGCTTGGCAGAACAGGAGTTCAAAATGTACTGTGTGGTATGTCAAGCAAAAAGAAAAGAATATTCCCCAAATACTCTCACAGCTCCCTGAGGCAGATTGGTTGTTTCAGCAATACTGATTCAACCAGCTAAAACAAAGCATCTGGTTTCTGTATGTTATCCAGCCTGTTTTGCAAACAGCATAAAAGAGCAGCTAATGAAACAATCCTCCTGATTCCCTTCTTTCCCTCAACCTCTAAGTTAGTTATAGATTCTCTCTTAATAACGTTTGTGAGACAAATTCAGCTTCCTTTCCAAGCAAATACCATCCTATTCAATACTGAATTTGCTGTAAAATTGATTTAAATCTACCTTTATTTCATTTTGGGTAAGCATAAGGGAGGGCTGGTGCATTTCTAGTGTAATGATCTTTTATCTGTAGGTTTGGGACTCTAGCAGAACTCCTCAAACTACACCTGCAGTGTAGAAAATGTTTCTAAATTAAAACTGATGCCTAAAGTACTGCAAAGACTGGCTCAGCTCAGGAGATGTTATTATATAGCCTGGAGAAAAGGAGTCTCAGGAGAGACTTTCTTGCTCTCTATAACTCCCTGAAAGGAGGTTGTAGCGAGGAGAGGGTGACAGCCTCTTCTCCCAGGCAGCAAGCAATAGGACAAGAGGAAATGGCCTCAGATTGTGCCAGTGGAAGTTTAGATTGGGTATTAGGAAAGGTTTCTTTATCAAAAGAATTGCCAAACATTGGAATGGGCTGTCCAGGGAAGTGGTAGATTTATCATCTCTCAAGGTGTTTAAAGGACATGTAGATGGGGTGCTCATGCACATGGTTTAGTGGTGGAATTAGCAGTGCTCATTAAGTTTGGATTTGATGTTCTTACTGATCTTTTTCAACCTAAATGATTCCATGGCTTTTTAAAATGTCTGCAGAGGCTGGCAATCATTACATTAGCAAATAAAAAAATCAACTCAAACCACTCACCCCGTTTTCATCATCAGGATGTCCATTTCCTGCTTACCATGTATTACACTGGAGTTCATGAATTTCAAATTATAGAAAGAAAGCTACCAGTCCCCTGCTGTGTAGTTAATGAACTTGGTAAAAAACCCTACAGTTCCCATCAGAAAACATAAATAACCTAAACAGCTAACTTGTGATTGAGTAGGATTTGTTTATATTTTGGGGGCAGTTCATCAGAAGTTATATTATAAGCTTAAGCCATTAGAGCTATTCTAAGGCTCCAAACTGCTAGTTCTATAAAATCAAGGAACTGCTTCTCCATTTTCACAGGTAATTGTAAGTAATTTAGACAGATATTAAGGTCTGTAATTCTAGAGCAATTGCTTGGAAACTCTGGATACATGAACACAAATTGCCTGGTTTGGTAAGAAGCACCAGCTGGGTGTTTCTTTTCTCAAATGCTTAAAAATTTTGTTCTGTATTAATTTAAACTCTCTTCAAGAAATATCAATTTCATAAAATATTGAGCCATTTTAGAATGACTAAATATTACCTGATCTGCCCAGGCAGATCTATTATTTTTACTACATTTTCTTTCATTTTGCTTCTCACATTTGCCTTGGGACTTTTTTCCTCTAACCTTAAAGGCTAGCGGTCAAATATGAATTATGTTTATGGAAACTATTAAGTGATTTATGTCCTTGCACAAAAATACCCTACGTGGGTTCCCTGTATGATGCAAAGCAATGTTGATTTAATTTCTTAGAACTACTGCTCTCATAAATAAATCTTGTGAGGAAACATGCATTCCACAATGCCCTCAAAAGAGTAAGATTAATTTTTTTTCTAAGAGAAACAGCTTCTTTCTGACATCAAACTTATTATTCCATAAATAATCAAAATTTAATTAGAATTATGATAACATTCTATCTGTGGGAATACATCTCAGTGCATATTTTAAGGTGCATAACAGGGCACACTTGTAGAAAAAGCTTTTTTCCATTTAATTTAATGCAGATCTGCATACCTTTCCCTGCTGGTTTAGGTGGAGGGTATAGGGCTTTTTGTATTATTTACAAAGGGAAAGTTGCCCTTCTTTAGAATTTGGATTCTTGGTCTTAACTCATAGTCTCTAAACCGTACCCTTCTCCACACTTAAAGCAGTTCAGAACATTTCTGTTAAGGTAAACATAAGTGGTAGATACTGTATGGGGAAATGGCTCTAAGAACTGACTTTTCAGGAGCTGCATCTGCAGCAATAAATGAATCAAGCCCAGAGGGAACCTAAAGCCCTGTCCAGTGACAACCCATTTTCCCATATTAGCATGCTCCTGAATCAGTTTTTATCCAGCTTGCAGCCCTCCAGGCAATGCCCAGCCACGGCTCAATATATCAAAGGCATTAAATCCTTTCCAGGAGGCTCCATGGCAGTACCACTCCTTGGGGGTGAGGAGGGAGTTCAGCTGTCTGGGTGCAAGCTGTGCCTTGCCCCTTGCTCTCCAGACTAGACAAGGGGACCAACCCAGTTTATCTGACTTAGGTCCAGGTAGGACCAGGGAACCACAGATTGAAGCTGAGACACAGCTCTCACAATTTAAGTCTATTAGAGTCTATGACAGACCTAACTCAGTGCTCTGATGAAACACTGGAGAGGAAAGTGTCTAGGTGCCTTCAAACAACAATTCAGAGAACTTAAGACTGAGGGTAGGCAACATGAGTGTTGTGTCACCTCAGGTACATGAAAGGATATGAGCTTTGATTGCACTGGAAGTCTTGACAAAGCAAGAGCTATGGCAACAGCCATCTGTAACTAATCAAGAGGCATTTCTCTGTCCATGGTCACAAAGTTACTGACAAGGACATGCGTTCTCCTCACTGCCTACACACTCCAGAAGATTTATCAGGGTATGGATCATATCCCAAAGCACAGCACTAACAGGCTCTAAAACATCCTGATGTCTTATTAATAAGTTAATTGAATTCCACTGTAGCTCTCTCAGTGTTAACGCATTTATGCTTGTCATGGACTGATAGACAGAGATGAATATGGAGATATTTTAATAGCTTCTTACACAAACAGATTAACATCTATATATACATTATCATAAAAAAGAGAGAAATTATTTTGGGAGCGCAACTCAAATTAAGAGGAAGTTGATATGGTAACCACAGCAATCAAAGTTTGTTTTTCTTGATGTCAGGGGAAAAATGTAGGTTGACTTCAAGAGGATTGGAATCATAAGCCTAAATTTACAGCAGCAATTAGCCTAAAAGTAGTCATACTAGGAGACTGTATCACTGTCTTTGGCAGCTGAACATCTCCAAAAAGAGAAAGGAGTTCTGACTGGTGGAGAAATGTAATAACCTGATGACAGTAGGCTTTCTCCATTTTGCTATTTTTGTGGTGAGTTTGCTGCTGCTCATGGTAATTTTAAGTATCTAGTTGGACGCCCTCCACAATACAAGCTGTCAGATATTTCTGTGGGATTTCTGCTTGGATGCCATAAAATTGTGTCTGAGCCAAACCAAAACTGTGATTGCTCCAGAAATGCAATGTGAAACACCAGAGAAAAACCAAGATGGCGTGACAGACCATAGAAAACTATCTCTTGTGTTGGTGAACAATGGACTACAGCCAAAATGTGGACACTCCTGTGTGTCCCCCAGTCAAATAATAACCAGTTATATCTCTTTCCTGCAAGAATTGCACCAAGATAGCAAAATAGCTTTCCCCAGGCAATTTCCATGGTGACTGCAGGGAACTTGGTAGTTACCAATGACAATTGTCCAAGTGATTCACTTGAGAAACCCTTTACCTGCACAAAGCGTGTCTACACCGTGTAATGCAGGAAATAGGTCAAGCTCCTGAGCCAGAAGCAATATCTGCATGAGAGAGCAGGTCACAGAAGGATCCACTTAGCAGCAGGTAATTTCCTACAGAGTTTTTTTAAAACTGCACATTACCTTAAGATGACCCCTGTTTCCCTCCTGACATCCTCATGTAATGGATGCAGGAGTATAACACGGGAAGTAAAGCCTGAGTTTGTAAAACATTTTCAGAGAGACTTTGCAGTCCATGTGCAGAGGTAACAGGTCCCTGGAACTGGACACTTCACTCACTTTTCCTCCTCACTCTTCCTGTTTCTCTACAGGGATGATGAACAAACCGTGAGCCCTCCAGTGGCCAAAATAATGTATTTCCAACTCTGTGTATGATTCTAGTCTACCCTTCAGATACTCTAACAGGGTTTTTTCCCTTTGCACTATAGCTAAGGCTATGATCAGAGCTAGCAGCTTGATATCCAGAGAATGCTAGAGAAATATAGGAAAGGCAGGATTACTTGGAAAACACATGGAGAGATCAATACTACTGGAATGTGCTGCAAAAAAGTCTCCATTGTATTTTCAAAGTGGATAAGGAGCAGCCTCTGGGACTGTGTTCCAGGATGAGAGAAAGGGACATTCATCATAACACCAGCAGGACAACAGAAAAGACCCTGGATAAAAGGCCTTTCAGTAAAGCCCTTCCATGTTTTCCCGTCAAAGGCATTGATTATCCAGTATCTGAAATGTGCTCAGTAGCTCACAGGACGTGTAATAGGCTTTGACATTATCCAGAAGTATTACCATTGAAATAGAACATTCACAGAAAAAGGCTAGAGAAGAATGATGGTAAATTAACAAGCAACCAAACACAGTCACTCTGTGGGCTTTACAATCCTGTTCCTGTGTGTGTTTCTCCCTTTACAAAACCCCCTCCCCAAACTCACTCCTGGCACCTTTTCTCTAAGGGCAGGGAGGAGCAAGGAAAAGGAGGTTTTGCACCCTTTTTCCTCCTGTCCCTCAGAGCTCTGGGTTTCAGTTCCCTGTGAAAAGGCACCATTATTCCAGTGCCAGGCTATAGCAGGGCCTGAGGGATACAGGTGGTATTCACAGGGCAGATGTGACACCTCACTGCTGCAGGGCAGGCATTTCAGCCAGTGTGTGGCTGTGTCATTGGGACAGAAGGTGGCTTTGCAACAAATGACCTGCTGACCACAGTGCACAGAGGCAGTCACAGCCTCTGGTGAGGAAGCTGCAGGGTTCATTTGTATCTGCACCTTTGTCATGCACTCAAAAGAATTTAGACATAGGTATATTAGAATAAAAACATAGGGTACCTTTTAACACTGCTTCTCAGGGTTAATGGCTGTAAGGCAAAGACTGTGGAGGCTACAGGTTGAAAGACTCTCTTTTGATTCAGAGGTATTAACTTCCAATCCTTTTAAGGTTGTACTTTAATTACAGTTTCCGCAGTCTTCACTACTTTTTTTTCTATCAGTGCAATTATGGAGTAATTCAGACTATTCTTCTAAAGCAAAAACCAATTATTCCTGATTTGAAAAATCTGTGGGTTTTTTTTAAAGTGAAAAATTAAAAATATAATGAATAGGTACTATATCTAAAGGCATAATACCTATTTTTTTAAGCCTCATGACGAATTGAGCTAGCCATTTAATATAGCAGCCCACACTTGGAAATAATTAAAGCTGACAGCATTTCAAGCAGTACATTAGAGTATCTACAGACTTACAAACACAACTCTAGGTTACACCAGGTGAGAACAGTGTCAATATTACCTCTACCATTTTTAAAGACCTTGCGCATTAAAATGTCTCCATAGTCAAGGAAAGAATCTAGAACTCAGCATTTGGGATTCCTTGTCTCCATCAGTGATTTACCACATCAGTTAAGACCAGGGCCAGACCCTGAGCCAGGCCATTTGTTATCCTGCCTTTCCTTGAAAGGGGAAAAGGATGGCACCTTCAGCTGTGTTCCAGTGGGCTCCAAAGATGAGGTCCACCAAGCTCAGCAGAGTAATTGCATTCCTCTCACTAAGCAAAAGAAAGATGCAAACATTCAAGCAGGTGATTCCATTACCTCTTCTTTCTATAACCACACTAGAGATAGGAACATGTGTCTTTTGTGGTAACAAACATTTGCTTCCTCTTCAGCCAGAGACCCCTTCCAGCTCTTGCACAGTGCAGATCACGCGAGCTGTACACACCAAGTACATCAATGCTGCAGGTAGCCCAGGGCTACCAAGCCCCCACACCTGAGAGACCTGGACCACTACACCGGATTTGTCAACCCAAGGCACTTCTTGCCAAGCCTGTGCTGGTGTGGGTGTGCCCTGAGTCACAAACCAGGGCCAGCCATGCCAAACTCTGTGTGCAGAAGCAGTGTGTAGCACACACCCTGTCTTGGGTCACTTGCAGGCAAAACAGGAGGCAGGAGAGCCCAGGTGTTCTCAACCACTGTGAAGTGTGGAGAGAAATGAACCTGAGCAAAAGGTTCAGTAAGAGAGTGTCATACAATATTCGATTTTTCAGATACATCCTTAATTTTAAAATCTGGATGATATTTAACAGTTCTTCCATATATCCCGTTAGCAGGTATAGTAGAGACCTAAAATACCAGTATAATCCTAATAGTATTTTAAATTTAATTTCTTCCTATTCAGCTACTCAAACTACTCTGACCAATTTTGACTGAGCTCTCAAGCTGTGTCTGAAAAACGAGAATATCAGAGCACGGAAATTTCATTTTTGTGAACAATTTATCAGTATTGTCCTTGCAGATCTTCTTATCTCTGGGATTATATTTTGCTTCACTGGAAATGCTTTGCCCAGATCAAAGCATTTCAAGATTTTTCATCCTTTTAGAGTACATCATATGTACAAAGTGTTTACAAATATGTAATACTGCATTTTATTCATCTAACATAGTAACAGAAAAAGATACACAGTTAATCATGGAAAGAAAAAATTAAAACTAAGTGTGACTTCTAAAAATAAATACAGCAAAATTTTCCCAAATAGTGAAAGGGAATACTTTAACACTGTGGGAATATTTAAAACATTTTCCCAAAATAATATACCTCTGAAATCAACACTTAGTTAAAAAGCATTTTCACTCAGATGAAACTAAAGGAAGATTATTTAATCAGTTTCTCTTTCCAATTAGTTCTACTTTATAGCACTATCCTCAGAGCTGTTCCTCATAAGCTTGAATTTCAAGAGAGACAATAGTCCAGATTTCTGATTTCCATGGGGCCTTAAATCATACACATATCCAATCCAGTGGGCAGTCACACCACAGGCACATGGAGAACAAAATATATTTGCCATGACTGGGGCTTTTGCAAGAAGAGAGAAAAATGAGGGACATTTACAAGGAAGGGAAGGCAGCTTTACACCTTTCCCATCAACTTTTGCCATGAAGCTTATGAGGTCTGGTGTTACACTTACTTGCTCTATTAGCTTTATGTTTTAGGATGTTCTTTATTTTTCATTTTTTTTGCTGAGTTTTTCTCTATGAATAAGTTAAATAAAATCTTTTCTGTAAGTTAGTCTATTGCAAGACACGATCCCAATGAGTGCTAATGAATCTTCAGCACCTAGGGAGAGACAGAAGGGCAGGTCTGCATTGTTCTTATAAAAGCACAAAAAATATTTAGGCTTTAAAACTGTATAATGCTAAGGTGTAATATCCAATTTAATAATTTAAATACAGCATTTCTGATTTAACAGTGATAAATATATGTTGTTTAACATAATAAAAATATGTTACACTTTTTAAAATGATTATTCATTGCTTTATACTGTTCAACCACATAGTAATGTGATTCCATTACTGGTCCCTGTAATATGCTCACCATCAGACACTTCCTAATTGCCAGAAAGTCACAAGTAACAGCATAGATTTTTTAAAAATAAAACCCATTTTTGGGAAGCCTGTGTACAGTAATGTTCTTTTGCACCCTGAAGACAATTATAAGATTTTACGTTCATGAGCTGCGCTGGTGAACAGCGTTAAAAAGGGAAAAGAAAAATATCAAAGGAGGGAAGAGATTATGGAAGAATCCTTAATGTATTTAATATGGAATTATATTAAATCTAAACAGAATTATTTCATTATTACCATTTTTTATTGTAGTATTCTCTTGGTAACAGACTAATTTTAATGCAACTGCATATTAGATTTCAGACTAGAAAGAAAATGCAGATTAACTTGAATATATATATTCACCAATAATTGCTACCTAGTGAAGAAAAGGGGGGAAAATGGATATAATTAAAATAGAATGTAATGAGTTTTATAACTTCAGTGACTTTTGACTGAATATGAAACGTCTAATGTCCCTATAGGGACTGAATGAGAAATTACTTTGTGTTACACTATCTCTTACCCCTCGAAGATTTAAGCCAAATGAAAACTGTCAATCACTCTCCATACAGTGCTCTGAAAGGTCAGCTGTGAGTACTGTGTCTTCCTCTTGACCTGTCTGTATTCTCAAAGTTGGGAAGCAGTGCTATGTTTATAGAACCTACAGTTCAAACTGCTACTTCAAGTAGCATTTTAGCTGAAGGAAGAAAGAGTGGTTGGGACCACTGTCCTGAGTGGCATCCTTAAGTGTGTGGTCCTGTCTTCCATTTTTACAGGGTGTTTGAATAATTTTTTGTTTTGCTTTTCCCAGATGAAAGGAGCATGGTGTGATAAAAACTATCCAGAAAGACAGAAAGGGATGAATTTCCAACAGGGTTTTTCTTGCTGTTGCTACATAGTGCCCTTTTCCCAGCTACTCAGCAAGGACACAGGATCCTCCCCTTGGCGTATTTCACTGCAGATGTCGCGGATGTCACCATCCTGGGTACCGTGTACTTCATAGCAGATTACACCAATTCAAAGGGTTACTGGGTATCCTGCTGTCTTGGGTTGCAATACAGGATGTGGCCAGAAATGTGTATTCTATCACCATCTGTTGAAGCTGGGTGGGGCAGTGACACATATTTTCTGCTAATGGACCATCTTTAAAACCAGGTGGGGCAGCCATCTTTATCTTTTCCACAACCCACCCTCCCTCCAGGAAGATATCATCTGCTGCTGGGTCATTCAGTCCCACTGTATGGCTGATAAAATTACATCATCCCACTGGGAGATGCTCCAGCCAGGGGGAGGAGCCAAGCCTTTCCTACCTAGATAAAAACTGAGATTTTGGACAGCAAGTTACCTTCTTTCCACTGGATTCCAGAGGAAAGCTGGACCTTTTTTACATCATCCCTGGCCTTTTGGAGGAAGGCTGCACCCTTCTACAGGAGCACTGCTTCAGCTCAACCACATCTGCCACTGCAGGAGGATGCAGCCACCATTTAATGGGACTGCTACCAACACCCTGACTGACGGGATGTCAGGTTGTATTCTGACTCTGTCAGTGTTTTGGGATTGCTCTTTGTAATATTGTATTTCTATTTTAATTTTCCTAGTAAAGAACCTAGTAAAAATATCTTTGCCTGAGAGCCTCTTAATTTCAGAATTGTAATAATTTAGAGGGAGAAGTTTTACATTCTCAATTTCAAAGAGAAGCTCCTGCCTTTCTTAGCAGACACCTGTCCTCCAAACCAGGACACCTGCAGAGGCTACTAGAAGCATCACAGAGCTAGAAGACACACACTCAGTTGGCATTGCAACTGTGAGGAATGACAGACAGTCCCATGCCTGAAAGTGTGCAGGGTTTGATGGATCTGGGAGCACCTAAACAAAACAGCATGAACCAGAAACATTTCTGAGTATATTGAATTGGTTTTAAGGGAAAGAAGACAATTTTGAAATTCCAATTATCATGACCCTCCCTCTCCTCTCCTAAATAAACAGAACTTAAGGAAAAAAAGAAACCAATTTTTTAAAGGATAAATTTAGATGCTTAGTCTCAGAACCTTCTCTGTGTTTTACTCTGAGGAAGCAAACAAGAGATTGAAGTTATTAAAAGGAGTAGAGAAAAGTAAAATACACCTGGCGCTTTCTACCCAACCTCATCAAACACAGGGAAAAGGGAGACAGGTGTCTATCTACTCTATTAGTGCACTGCAATGTGACTAAATACAGGAGAGCTGCTTGCAAAATGGAATCTAGGAAAATTGCCCAACAGCTGGTACAACCTATTAGTGAAGAAACTTTCAAAAGTATGATAAGCTACTGCAGCAAATACAGATGTTCTCATATTGCAAGGAAGGTAGTCTGTAGGGAGGTAGGACTCCCTGAAATATGAGTCTAATTTTAATTCTGAAATGCACCTCAAATTATAAGAAATGCCAAGCTTTGGGCTCCAAAGTGCAAAGGGCTCTCCAAGGTGAGGTGCCTAGGGCTTTAGGCACATTTGAGGTGAAATACATGTAAGACAACAGACCTCTGATCTAGGTGATTAGAGAAAAGATTGGTAAGGACTTTCTGTTCTTGTGTTTCTGTTTTCATCAGAAGGGACTAAAAGGGATAAATGTGCTTTTTGTTCTTATGAAAAGAAGACAATAGACATTTAAGTTCTGGATAGGTTTCTCAGTTGTAAACCCTGTTAGCCAGAGAAATTCCATGGAGATTAATAAATCGTGTTGCTTTCTGCCAGCTGAAACCCTTTTCCACTCAGAAATGAATTTTAAAAAGAAAAAAAAAAAGAAAAAAAAAAGAAAAAAAAAAGAAAAATTTTGCTTATTCAGTGTTGTTCTTCTTCCCATAAAAGTGTCTGGCTTATATTTACAACAGACATCAGAATGTTGGCCTCTAATTAGTTTAATTCATTTCATATAGTAACTATGGGTACAAAAAAAACCCTTGTAGAATTCTCCTCTCTTCTTTCTTTCCTCTAACCATTGTGTATAAGGCATTGCTGAGATTTTTAATTCATTAGGCCTAAAAAAAGCATCACCTCTTTGTGAAAATGAATATTTTTGCTTTCAAGTGAGTGAAAGGATCTGCCAGACCTGAGTACACAGCCAGCCAAACCTAACAATGCACAAACAAAATACCAAATACAAGGAATACTGCTCCAGTCACAATGCAATATTATAATATAGGCAATAGCAATCTGGCACAGAGTCTTTTATTGCTGTTGGCAAAGAGTTCTTTAAGTATGTGTGCTTGTTCATCCAAATGAAAAACAAAAATGCAGTGCATGAGAAATCATAGTTGCTTCATCTCTTTTCTCTTGTTATATACTCAGAGATCTAAAGATTGCTCACTTATTGATTCAAGCATTCTATTCTCAAATCTTTTCCTTAAGAATGCAGCCATTAGTCACCTGACTCTTCTCACTGAGGCACATTCTGTTCTGAGAAGCATCCAAGTAGGTTAAAGCACAAATAAGTTTTAAAAGTCTCTGTATCCCAGTTTTCTTCCACTGATTTCAACGTTGCCTCTTACGAGCTTGACCTATGATTTGTACGTGTTTAATTTAAAGTGTGATCTATCTATATAAAAACCATGCACATATATAAAAAATCTAATTTTATAACTGTTTATGTAATACATGTGTAATGAATGTCTGGCAGCAACTTGTATCAACCATCATGAAGAGCTCTGGTTCTCCTGTCACTCACTGAAGTTTACAGCACTTGTTCCATCAGGCCTGATGCTCCTCTAGGGTACCTCATCTGAGAGCTATTAAATATCTCCAGATGAAACTCTAGCCCTTTGCTTTCAGTGAGCATGAGCATCAGCCGAGGCGAGGACAGGGAGGACAAAATCCCCAAATTGTTACACATGGACTGAATGAAATGTTCCTCCAGTTCCTTTGCCATTTTAGGCAAAGGTCTCTCCTAGGACAAAAATGTATTTTGTCCTGTGGGTAAATTCCAGAAGCAATTTATATACACAGATATATCCTGTTTTTAACCATCAGGGCATCAGAAAGAGGCTGAGAAACATACCAATTTACACTGAATTTTTGCTATCATTTAACTGACAGTAATTCCTTCTAAAATATCAGAATATTATGTTGCTTAGCCTGGTAAATATCATATTCTTAATCCAAAAGCCATAGAAATCTATGAAGAAATTTCCACTAAACTCACAAGTTGTGGATGTGTCATTCTATCCAACTAAAAAGACACAACTTTTCAGTCATGCTCAGTTATGATTTGCATTTAAAAAATGAGTCCCTGGCCTTTCTGTGTGTAGATTTAAGGATGCAGTTATCACTTCATGAGATTGAGTTAATAGCTTGAAATTATCAGGGGAAAAATGAAACCAAGCCTTTTTTAACCCCACAATCAAGTTGGCAATTCTGGCAGCAGTTAACTTGTGGGAAAGCATGTTGTGCCATGCTGTCTCCATCTCCGGGACTGCACCACCTTTCCCTACCTGCTGTCATATTTAGATTTCCAGTTTCCAAGGCCCAGCTACAGATGGAACAGAAAGGGGATCTGTACTGGGTCTCACCCCAACAAGAGGTGGAGATTGTGGCCACATGTTGCTGAACCACATTTAGGCATTACTTGTTTGAAGAGCAGGATTAGCAAATAAAATAAGATTTGCTGTCTTTGGTCACATTCAGTCATTCTTTTGGTGCAGTCAAACCTTTCAAGGAACCATGTCCCATGCAGGATGCACCACCTGAACCACATCATCTGCATCTGCAGGATGTCAGGGTTAAGAATCATCCCTGCCTTTTTCTGAGTACAGACAAAATAATGTATGAGACCACTAGTAAGGAGTTCACTATAAATTCAGACAGTAAAGAAGGCTGGCATTAATGCTTGCTTGAGCAAAGCACAAATCCTGCTTCCATTCCTTCCTCCTTTTCACAGCCTCTGAGCATTGGTCTCTGATTTACTGAAACCACAGCTCCTCTCTTCCCATTCTGCAAGGCTCAAAAAGGAATTTACACATGCCATACAGACTAGATGCTAGAGAGAATGGCAAATACAATGCCATAAATAAAGAAAAAAATCAATTAAAAAACCACCCAAAAAAAAGTCCAAAAACTAAAAAAAAAACCCCAACAAAAAATAAGGCTGTGGAATTAGGAAAGAGTCTGGATCTCTGCTTGTGAAAGCAGTTTGAGAGACATCCAAAGGGAAGTTAATTCAGCATTGTGGTTGATGTTTCATGTCAGTTCTGACAGTAACAATTGTTCCTGTACATGTTGACAGCTGAAGATGAGTGGCTAAAAAAGAGACATTTTCTAGTCTTAGTTCAGAAAGCACTGTTACTTAAGTCAGTTGAAACAAGTGACTAGGAATTGATTAAATAATTTCAAATGACAGCGTTATCTAGTATTTGACAAATTTATTTCCTTCTTTTTTCATTTGTGTACCTTCTATTCAAAGAAGACCTTTGAAAACCATTTGACCAGGTCATAATGCACTTTTGCTTGATTTGATATATCAATGAGTGAACATTACAGAACAAAAGTTATACAAACTAATGAATGTTTGGAGGAATATTTTTTAATTTACTTGGAGAAGGCACAGACATTTATAAGTCGTTTTGCAGCAATTTACTCTCTCAGACTTCTACATAAGCAAGTTGGTAAATAGCTTTATTATGATTTGTTTTACACTAGGCTTCAAACACATGAAAGGCAAATCCAGACAAAAGAACGAACAACATCAAAGGAAGATGCAATATCTGTTCCGAAATCTTTGTCAGATCCATTCATTCTTCTGTGCTCTTCAGATTTTTATTTTCTTTTTACAAATATCCTCCCATTTCTGTGGCCAAAATACTCTTTGTAAAACACATTAATCATGTATAGAAAATGGACATCAGTCTTGAGGCATAAAACCACGGTTCTGCCTTTTATGGTCCTTGAAGACACATGGCAGCTTCTTTAAGATATTACATCATCCCAAGGCCTCTCTGCTTGCTGTCAGTAAAGAAGAACAGCTTGGTGATGAAGGAACAACTGTGGCTGATAACTCATTAATTTTGAGCTGAATAATTGCATTGAGTTTCCATAAAATATATTGTCCTTCTAGTTCCATTCCCCTTCATACATTGTTCTCTTCTGTGACAATGCTCCCAAATACCATGGGAACAGGTTGCCCAATTGCACTGTCTGGGCTCACTTTTGATGAGGCTATTTGGCATAGAGGTGGGGGAAAAAGGTATTTTTCAGCACACTGGATCACATGGATAAGCAAGCAGAGCAAAAAGTTTAAACAGCGCTGACACTATGCATAGTCTTCGAAGTTTAGACACAAAAATAAATGTATTGCCTCTGAGGACACACCACTTACCACCAATTTTCTCTTACATCAAGGGAAAGATGGTTAAGATCTGTGACCCTGCTTTATTTCATTAATTTTTGGTCCATTGTGTATGGGCTACCTCAATGCAAAGCACAGGATGACTCAAATACCTGCATGGCATGACTGTGTCTGAATTTACATGTGTGTCACACTGAAGCTCACCTCAGGCTACAATTCCACAGTTTTTATGCAGAAATGTGGGAGTGAGATGATGGTTACCATAGATCTCAGTTAACTTAAACTGATCTTAACTGAGATGGTTCAGGCAGGTCTGAGTTTCAGCCTCACAGAAGTCAGAAAGTGGATGGTGCACATGCCCTGCCCCAGGGAGTGGCAAGCTCTCTGTGCTTTAATGGCATGGATGTTTCCCAGAGGTGATGGTTTCTTTAATCTCTCACTTCCAGGGACTGTGGCAGGGAATTTACACCTACTTAACCACCTCTGTTTGCCAAAATGTCTCTGAGACTACCAGGAGTGGAGGAAAGTTTTGGGATGCTTCATCCTCTGCTTGCAGCATGTGACCTGGATCTCATTCCCTACACTGTTTAACAGCCAGGCAGTGTTGGGTTTTCTAGGATTTGAGGGCAGTGCTGTTCCGAGCAGCAAACATCGAAAGTTTAACACAGGTGAAGATGCTGAGATATGGGTTAAAGGAGGCAACCCAAGAGATCAGTGAGCACCAGCACAGAGAGGAGCCTGGCAACTCTAAAGAAGATGTATGGGTGATGTGCTCCAATGTTTCCCTGAGTTTTAAAAATACCTTCTGCTAATAAAGTGAAATAATCCAAATATGGAGCAAAAATTGCTCATATTTAGCTAGGGATCTTTCCAAGAAGTTTATTTGTAGTTGAACTTGTTATGACAGGTATCTATTTTCTGCTTCTACTTAGAGAAGCAAGAGATTAATACATTTTTACAACTTTAGAAATTAATAAACATGCCAAATAGAGGAATTATTTGTTAAATTCTGTCAAAAATATTTGTTCCCATAGCTGCATTGTTGCAGAGCCATTGCCTCACATCCATGAGGTGGAGAATTCAAGTGGCTCTAGAAGTTATTAATAAAGTTTGTAGCACGTGTACGATGGGAGAGATAAATGCATGTACAAAGACAAGACTAGTTTTGTATTGAAGGATTGTTAGACAAAGATGTCAAGGTAAATAGTGTATCCTCACAGACATGAGCTGGCACAGATACACAGACAAACTCAAATACTCTCAAGCTGGTTCCACTAGGCCAAACCAGCTCTTCCTGTGCAAAACTGCAGAGAGGTTTGGGGTGTTTCAGCCTGCAGAGATTTCAGAGGAAAGGGGCTTGTGAAGAAAACTAATGTAAAAATGTAAGGATTATCCAAGAGTGCAAAGAGTTTGAAACTTAAGTTCTTAAGTTTAACTTTGGACCTGCTAGCAAGCTATGTTTCTAATGCAAAGGTGAGACATCAAATATGTTTGGTACAAAACATATGTATTTTAAATAAATTGGAAAATTAACAGCTCATTTAATGAACAGCAATATTAAAATAAATGGTTGCTCATGTCTGGGAATGTATCAATGACCAAACCTATTGCCTTGTACAGAGAATGCAACTTAGTACTAAGGGTCTGTCCTCTCTGCCTGGTGTTTTATGGTTGGAGAGCAACCCTGCAGGAAATTGCAGCAAAGAATCACTTAGCCTGGGCACACAGAAAGATGTTTCCTTAAACACTGAAAAGTAGGGGCAGATAAACTTCTGTTATCATTGCAGCCACTATTAAGTGTGAATTACTGGTTCCCCTATAACATGGGTATCTAAAGGTCTACAGGAGGATTAACTAAGTACTATAACACAGAGAGTAAGTTTGGCCTTGCAGGAAATAAAAGCAAATTTATAAAATTACATTTAATTACTATCAGCTATTCTTCAGTGCATGAATGAATAAATGCTCCTGGGTTAGATTTAGTCAGGATATCACATCATCATGTTATTCACAAGACTTTGAAAATGTGAATAACTCTCATCAGTGATCCTAATTATTCCTACAGAAGCTAAAGTTCAGTTACTAAGTAGAAACTGTTGATAAGAGAAGAATTACTTTCTGGCAGAACACACTTTAGCATCCAGAAGATAATGAAAAATGGTTATATTCCACTGTAATGTTTTGGTATGAATTAAATTTATTTCTTAAGAATAATAATGGGAAACTTTAATTTCTATGATGGGTTTAATTCTGAGACTTAACTAAGGGTTTTACATAATTTTGTATTATTTACACTATAATATTTACAAATTTAATCTGGTTCAATAACCTCAGTTTTTTGGTTTTTTCCCCTGTGGTCGCCAGATAAGTCCTTATCTTAAGGACATGATAAATAAACTCATGACATATCTGTGTCTCTGCAAACTCCTCAGAAAGTCTCTTATAGCAACATTATATATTAGCAGAAGTAAAGAAATGTTTTCAATTGTTTTGCACTGAATTTATAAGTAGCATACATTTAAAGCTGGAATGTACCTTTGTCTTTATATGGAATAAACCAAAGGACTTTTCCACTCACAAAGAATTTTGGGTGTTAAACCACCATTACCCTTGTGAGAAAACACATCTTCTTAGTACTATGTCTTGGCTTCAGCTTTCTATTAACTTGGGTTCTGCCATCAGTTGTTATCTCAGTTAAGTAAGCAAATATTATTTATTTCTTGGTTATTTCTCATAAGAAGATTAGGTGGTTGAGGCACTGAAATCTATACCTGTTCTGCAATGTTACTTTTTGAAATCAAGCCTGAGTTGATTCCATTACTGAGAGTTTTGTCCTGTGAAAATGGTTGACTGTTGAACATTGAAAACAGAAATAAATATTGTAATACCTTACATTGATTTCAATTTTTTTTATATATATATAGATGCTCCTTCTAAAATCTTCTGCATTGCTGAAGATCATGGAACAGATCTTTAAAACAGATCTCAGTCAAAATTCCAGCACATTTGTCAGGATTGTTGTGGGTTTATATCTTCAAAAGAGCAGGAGCCATTGTCGGTTGCTGTGAAGTTGTTTATTGTAAAGGCACATCAGTCTCAGAAACAGAGTCCCAAGTGTTAAAGCCCGTGCTAGAAACTTTCTGGTAAAGAGTCCCAGTTAGAAGCAGAAGCTGCAGCCTGGTACAGAGTCCTGAGCAGAGGCAGAAGATCCCTGGTCTTCCTTCTTCTGTTCTTTTCTTCTTATTCTTCCTCTTCTTCTTCTTTCATGTGGTGGCAGTGATGATGATGATGGTGGAGGAAGAGAGAAAGAGAGAGAGCTCTCACTCCAATACACAGATTTTTATTTACAAATTATCCAATGAGATAAAAAGATGAATCTGAAGCATTTCTTCTAAACTTGTTAGCATTCTTGTTCTATAATACAAAAGTTTAAGTATAATTTGCACATACAGCCTATCCATTCTATCTGAAGAATGTAAACAACATTCTTACTATATTTTTATTATGTCTAGAACTATGTTTTTGAGCTCTCACTGAAGTTTTTACACTAGATTCTAAGGCTTTTGCTCTTAGGCACTTAAAACATATTCTTACTTGCTTAAAACTAAGATTTATACTTCTACTTCATATCTATGCAATTTAATAATATTTCTACTTACTTAAAACCAAAGCTTACACCTCTATTTCATGTCTATGTGGCTTAATATACTTTCATTTCTCTAAAGGTTCTTAACTCCTGCATTCTGTTCGCTCTCTGAGGGACTCAGAGAGGCCTCTGTTTTCACACTCCAACATCCCCTCTAAAATCTTCTGCATTGCTGAAGACCATGGAACAGATCCTAAAAAGCACATAGAAACCTCAGTCAAAATTCCAGCACATTCAGTAAGAAATGCAGGAAAGCCCCAACTATACTGCTGGAGCACCTCAGAAGTGAAAACTTTCTGAAAACTCATAAAATCAAATCCTTAAGTTCCCTTAGAAGTTTTCTATGTTTCATGAACTGAGCACCAAGGCACTTCAGGCCAGCTAGAACACAAAAATCTAGAAATCTTTGGTTCAAAGTCCATTTGTCAGGTAAATTTATTGGTAGTGATCAGAGCATATCCAATCTCTTGGGCTGTTTTCAAATTCAAAATGATGGTGAAATCACTGGTTTCAGAAATGAGACTAGTAGATTCTAAGACCTGTCAGCATGAAACAGTTTGGAAATACCAACCTGATCATGAAGGAGAAAATGCCAGTCATAGTGGTGTGGGGCTGGTGAGTAAATATCTTTGTCTTGTGCAGGTTACCTTCCTGCAGGCAGCAATGGAAGATTTGGGGATCCATCAAGACAGACACAAGAGCTCTAATCTAGTTGTTTTCTCAGCTAAGAAAGAGGTTCTCCCGCTTCTTTCTCCCATTTTGCTTTACATCAATGCTGTAATCAGCACATGACAATTGGAAAAATATGGAAATCAAACTCTTCGAAGGGAAAGCAGCTGGATTATGCAAACTATGAGAAGGATACACAAAGGGCATTAGGTTTTTCATAAGTATGACTCCTATCTTCTCACATGGACATTTTCCTGCTCTTGTTTTTAAAGAAATTAACATTCCTTTTAAAATCTAGGCTCTCTTTTTCAGTCAGCTGGGTGTTTCTCTCACAGGGTCTTCCAGTTAAAACAATCAGCTGGAGTGCTGCTGACTTCAGATTTTGTCACAGCTGCCAAGACAAGTACTCTGAAGCACTAATGCTGTTCAGTTCAGCTCAACAGAATATTTTCATATCATTCCTAGGTACCCATCATATTAAAACAATATTTTCATTAAAATGGATATATGAGTCATCCTGCATTATGCTTAAATATTAAAAAAAAATTCACTTGTATTTTAGAAAAACATATGGTATTCATGGTCACATATGCATGCATACAAATCTCACAGAAAATATTACATCTGAAGAGCATAAATGTTGACGATTCCTCCAAGAGAATGCATGATCTGGATCCCTTCAGGCCAACTTTTTATTCCCTCAGTGTGAGATAACCTGCAGTTTGAAGAAATTTTTTTATGAATAAGGAAAGAAAGAAGCAGAACCCAACAAAAATTTGTGGTAAAATCACCGAGATTATCTAAGACCAGTCCCTGAGTGACCTTACTCTCATCTAGTTTTAATTTTCATCTCTTTGCTGATAGCCCTGTAAGCACTCTCCACATCAGACAAGCCTTTCCTTCTCATGCCTCTTTCATGTGTTACAGCATCATCTCACATTTAACACAGAGAAAAAGTTTATCGTCTTCTCCTATAATCCTTTATTTTAGCTCCTAGTTTTTATCTACCTTAGTAAAACAGCAGATTCAGCTCTCTTCTCAAATCCAAACAATTAACCAGATTTCTTACCTTTCTCTAGCACGGTTTGTGGCTCCTTTCTTTGCTGATAATGCAATTGTTTTTCCAAGCTGTGAGCTTTACGGTGTCCCTCAGCAACCATTACAACGTGTGCTTGGTCCTCTAAAGAATAAAACTGATTCTCCATCTCTGCCCATAATTCCTTGTTGCAGGCAATTCCCTGGCTACACAGTGTAACACACAGTCTTTAATGTGGCACAGGCCAGAGCCTTACATAAATAGAATTAAATAAATCTTTCCGTTAAATGTCCAGTCAGGGAAAATTATTTGAGAACATTGGCCATTAAAATAAGGATAAGCTTTAGTACAGTTTAGAGATTTTTTCTAACAGATGTGCTCTTATCCCTCATTTGAAAAACTTTAGATGTTATATGAAGATCCAGTGCTCATTTTTTTGGGAAGAAGAAGAAGTGCATTAAATATTGGAAAACGTTTGAAATTAAATTAAAACTCTGATTTCAGAAAGATCTTGTAATCCAGTTTGTTGAAACCTTGTACAGCAACTGCAGAGGGGCTATAGGCAGATTTGGTTCAGTGTTCTGCTCATCTCCCAAGGTTAGCATATAAAAGCCAAGGCACTCTGGAGGTGAGGATGTTGGTGGGTGTCGTTCAGGGCATTAGGCCAGTGGCAAACGTGGCTGTGTTTCCTCAGCATTACCCCTGCAGATGTGGTCTTTGGGTCTGTGACTGTCCTGAACTGGCAGACAAAGCAAATCCTCTGAGGACTGAGCTGTGTGACGAGTTTAGGATTCCCTGTAGAGAATGGGAATATTTTCTGCTTTTTGCAACCTTAGAAACATTACTGCATATTTTCTAATTTTTGTTCCATCTGTCACTGTACTGAAAGCACTTTGCCAGGGACTGGTTCTGATTCTATGCAGCCCTGTGAATTCAAAATCATTTAATATATATTTGAGCTGGAGATGGAGTGTCTATTCAAGTGTGTGCCAAAATGCCACTTTCTACACTGAGCAGCACCAATACTCCTGCATAAAAATACCATACTTCTGATGGCTGTGACAGCTCAGAAGGGCCCCTGATAAGATAGTTTCTACTTGCTCTGGAAAGCAGGCTGGCCCAGGAGGTCTGTGAGAGCCAAGCTTAAAGCAAGTGCTTGGACCATTGCTGGTATGGACAGTACTAAACTGCCTTGACAGATGACAGTCTGCATCTGCTTTCCCTGTGAAACATCAGCTCTGATTGAGATAGGAGCTCATCAAGAGGCAAAATTTCTGTCCAATGCTTGCCTTTTGATGTTCCCATGGAGGCAGAAGTTCAGAACTGCTGATGAAAGTGAATTCATGCAATCTCAGTTCTGAGGAGCTGAAGGAATTAGCCGTGAAGGACACCCCAAGCATGTTCTATTTTCCATCACAGCTCTTATTTAGTACCAGATGACTAGCACACTCAAAGCCATATTTAGGAGAGGAAAGCCATAGCTGTCCTCAAAAGAGAATTTCCTGTAAGTCAGTATGGACCCTTAATCCCCAAGAAGCTGTGTCTGCTGGATCCCAGTGTCTTCACTGAAAAATCTGGACAACAGATCTGATGAAGAGGCAGAGAGATCAAGAGTGGTGTTCCAAAGGAAAAGAAATGCAAATAAAGGCAATCTGGGGAGGTACAGCTAGAGGAAAGAAAATAGCTTGTTTTTCATGAGGACTGCACCTGGAAGCCAAAGAGAGAACTAGAGGTGAAGTTTTGTACATGTTTTTATAATAGCATTCAGAATATTGGGTAACACAATCTGCAATATAATATCCTTCATTGTTCCAGTAAGAGGTTGGTATTTGTGTGTACATGCTGAACATACATGGAAACAGGCAGGAAAAATAAACATAAATTAATAACTACATGATGCAATGTGCTTAACAATTTACTAGGAGGCTCATTAATAATGGAACATGTGCAAAAATAAACTATAGCAGAATCCAAATAAAATGAACCCGGAGTGGTCTTACAATGTAATATTAACTGATGTGATTAAACAAACATGTGACAAAGTAATAGTAAACACATGCATTCAACTACTGTGGAATTCAGGACTGGCCTCTCAGGCTAAGAAATCACAATTTTGCATAATTACCTTTTCAGGACAAGCTAATGCCAAGTTACTGGTGAAATGCTTTCTTAAGTAAGTATCTAAATACTGCCCTGGAATAGCTGGTGTTTGCAAGTCACTATGAAAAAGAAAGCCTCTTTCCTTTTGTCGGTGATGCAGCTCAACAACTTTTTTCTTGTTAAGTGTAAAAAACATTTTTCACTGTCAGAAAGATGGGGCCTCAGGATGTAAATGCCTCTAAAATGTACATGGTGCTTATGTATAAACTGTAAGATTGAAAAGAACAAGAGAAAATGCATAACCTAGACCTTAAAGATAACTTTCACTATTTTTACAACAAATGAGCAAACTTACTGGAATCTGCCCAAATATATTATCTTTTGAAAATTCGTACAGACACCCACTGGAATGTCTGTACAATAAATCCATGGCTTAGCCTGTGTCACATGGGATTCACCTCTCCCTAACTGCCTCCAGAATCTGCAGTTTCATACTGGGCACATATTAACCTCCAATTCTCACCTCTCCCATCTCCTAACCATCCAAGGCTACCAAAGAGAAATACTCACATTTTGCAAAGCCTTATACACTGAGGATGATATAGAAAGTCCTTACAATCCCAATGCATCAGTGTTCCTGTCGCAGACCTGCCCCTCTGCTGTGTCAACACAAATCTCCCACTCAGTTTGTGCTGTGGGAGGTGACACACTTATCAGCAAAGGCTGCTGTCATCACACATCCTCCACTGCCCCTCACTGCAGCAAGGCCTGGTGTGGGGTCAAATATGGGGCACACGCTTCCCTTTTTGTGCTGCTGCTGTCTTTTATCTGGAGAAATCATAATATTAATCTCAAAAATATAAAATACTATCTTTCTCCACACCCTCTGCTCATGACAGTCAGTGTCTACATGGACCCTGCTGAGCTCCCAGGTATGACACACACCCCAACCACATCTCTCTTCCATGTCACTGGGAAATCAGGTGCATGCTGATACCCCCACCCCTCAACCACATGCTTAATGGTGTGTCAACAAAACTTCCTGTTATTTCAGGAATTTACAGCCTGTCAACAAAGCTTTTGGAGCTAAAAGTGCAAAGGTCTGGGATAGAAGATGGCAGCTGAGAGCACCATGGATTTCTATGCAAAATGCTAATGATACAGTTCAATAAAAACAATAGTGCATGATACTGCTCACACAGAATTCACTGTAAAACAATCAACCATTTCACTGTGAGAAAGTTCATCTCAGGGTATAAATTAACATCTACATCAGTTTTTGAAAGTCTCTTTTTAATTTCATTGCAAACATATGCACAGGAAATACAAGCTGTATCTGGCTTACAATTCAAGGGCCATGCTGTTGTTAAACAATGCAGTCAGGCTGAATTTAAGATCATTATGTTTTAATAAATCAAGAACATTTAGGCTATAAAGTTAACAAATAGGCTTCTAACTCAGATAATATATTTTTTTACAATTGTTTTTATACTTTTAGTGACATCTTTTAGGAAGTCTTTTTAGTGTGACCACACCTCACACATAAACATGAGTATTTTATACAAGCACAAGGAAAGACTAATGGATGGAGAAAGTTTATTCTGTAGATGAATAATTTTATTGGCTGCCACAGGGACAAAAAGACTGGTATGGTCTGTTAGATCCATATTGCCTCACAATCTAAGCACATGCTGACTACTAAATAGTACAAGGAATTAGCATTTGTGTGGCCTGTGACTCTCAGAATAAGATCTTTAGATGGATATTATGTACAGGGCAGTTTTGACCAAAATCGACAAAATTTCAGCCATTTAATGGCCTTTTAATGTGTTCATTAAATTGTGCTCTTAGTTCTGCTTTTAGAAATTGTTACTAGTTCTTTAAAAAAAAAAAAAGAAAAAGCAAGAATGCAAGAAAACAAAAAAGTTGTATGATATAAATTACTGAAATAACTCCTTAAGAGTCAGTTAATGTAAAAATCCATTATCTAAACAAGAACACCAAATAGCAATGGAGCATTTTGGCAAGAAACATCTGTAAATGTATCGATTTTTCTTTTCTCTCAAATAAACTAGTATATACCTAATAAAATTGCTGATACCTTTTCAGTATAAGATTAAACAAAAATGGTATGCCCAAATCCTGTGGAGAAGAAACTGGCATAAAATCACAGATGTAAAACCCAGCAAGGAGGTGTTGAATTTCCAATAACACAGTAATAAAATACCAGATACATTACTCAGAAGCTTATCAATCATTTGCATAAGAAAATAAATAAAATGAGCACAAATTTATTTTGAAGCAAGAGCTGCAAAGAGTGACACTGGTTTCCCAGAGTCAAATGTCAGAGCAGCACACTCAGGGGAGCCCAGCATTGGATGAGCAGGGGCATGTATTCACACACACTCTGCCCTGTGGGCTAGATAAAGCCATGTGGTCACCCATGCATCAGCTCACTTGAACATTTCCAGGGATGGGGATCCACAGCTTCTGGACAACCTGTTCCAGTGTCTCACCACCCTCTCAGAAAAGAATTTTTTCCTAATATCTAAACTAAACCTGCCATCTTTCAGTTTAAAGTCATTACCCTTGTCCTATCCCTATATGCCCTTGTAAAAAGTCCCTCTCTGGATTTCTTGTAGCCCCCTTTAGGTACTGGAAGGCTGTTAGAATTTCTCCCTAGAGCCTTCTGTTTTCCACCCTGACCAACCTGAGCCCCATCAATCTGTCTTCAATAGAGACATCCTCCAGCCTCTTCCATCTTTGTGGCCTCCTCCTCCACATCTTACTTGTGCTGAGGATCCCAGAGCTGGACACAGCACTGAAGGTGGGGTCTCAGCAGAGCAGAGCAGAGCAGAGCAGAGCAGAGCAGAGCAGAGCAGAATCCCCTCCCTCCCCAGCTGCTCAGGCACTTTGGATGCAGCCCAGGGCACATTTGGCTTTCTGGGCTGTGAGTGCACATTGGGTCATTTGAGTTTCTCATCAGTTTTCTCTGGAGCCCATAAAGAGTCTGTCCTATGCTAAGTGTGAGTTTTCAAAGGTCACTCTGGAAAGCATCCCTTCCCTCCAGAGTGTCCAGCACATTACACAACTTGGTGTCATTACCAAACTTGACAAGGGTATATTCAATCCCACTGTCCATCTCACCAACAAAGATGTCAAAAATCATGTATTTAGAGAGAAGATATTTTCAATGCAGATAAATGAAAACCTCTCAATGTCTGATTATATGAAATGATAAATGCACCCACAATTCCTGTAATGCCTGTAGGACTGTGAATATTGTAGGGTTTACTCAGGTAAAATACAGAATATAATGAACAGAACTTATCAGTATGAAAGTCTTACATATATAAACATTACTAGCATTATGTTGCCAGAAGAGTGTTTGCCACGAATGCTTATAAACAAAATACTAATGAAAAAAAGCATTTTTTCCTTTTGCTTCTGAATTTCCTGTCTTCTCTCTCTTTGTAATAGGTCTTGTACGATTGCCCTTCTGCACGAGTCCACATAAATTTCTGGCAATTTTTTATACAGGAGAGTTACCATAATTTCATGCCTCTTCAAACACACAGTAAAAGCGATCAAGGGAAAAAGAAATTAAAAACTAATTCTGCTATTTATTCTCCTCATTTATTTTATCAGTCATCCCACTGTCACACTGAATAATAATCAACAAGACTTGATACACACACTTAGCAGAGGGTAGACATCTTTGCAGCTTTCCAGAGAAAACTGCAAGCCCCAGGCAAACACTGATTCTCAAGGAAAGACTGGATTAATCATAGCAAACGTGATGCTAGTCTTAACATTTCTGTTCACTCAGCTATCTGGGCAAGCTAACCATGATGCAAATTTACCTAACTAACCAAGTAAAAAAAAAAAAAGCCTTCAGAGCAGTTTACTACCACAGAAAAGTACTGGTATGTAGAAGGTAAAGTAGACAGAGTGTCTACAAAGGTATAAAATTACAACAGAAGTATTGTGACAGACTACAGATAATTATTGCTTATAATGTCTGGCTGCAATTATTCAATTTTGTACCATTGCACATTCAGTAGCTTAGTGCTATAATTAGGAGGTAAAGATGACTGTTTAGAGGAGCTCCATCTCAGTCTCAGTCACTTTGTGGTGTTGATTCAGAATGCCTCACACAAAACACAAGATCAAAGTAAAACCATTATTTAGTTCTTATTTGAGACCCATTATTGCTGGGGAAAACTGCCCAAGGAATTTTAGACTTGGACAATCTTAAAAGTCTGAGGTTTTTCTGTTGTGCTTTCTGTTTGTGTGTTTTGATTTGTTTGCTTGTATGATTATTTGTTTTGCCTTTTTATTAAATCGGTTGCAAAAATAAGGAATTCATATGACTGTACAGAAATTAGTGTGTTGAGCAGTGCCTGGATGCACAGTTAAGCCTCAGCTGCAATTTGTGTGAAGCACATCTCTGAGACAGTGGCAGTCCTGCATCTCCTTATGGACCAGCACACAGCCAGCTCCAGAAGGACCATTTTGCTCAGTGCAACAGTGGAATAACTTCAAGTGGACAAAGCAGAATGGAATGAAATGTCCCTAGCCCTGCAGGACTTGAACTCCAAAGGCCTCTTAAGGTATTTGCGATTTCTGTTAGTGCCCATAATGTTCTCTAACTCCTTAGAAAATGAAAATCACACAACTAGAAGCTCCTTAAAACATGTCTATATATTCTGTTGCCTTTGCATCACTGTCTAACCACCTTCACAAACCTGGCCCTTAGAAATTTTGTTCCTATAAAGGGAAATTTTCTGTACCCATTTTTCTATCATTTTCTGTACAGAGTTCTGAGACACCATTTAAGATATTGATTTAGGCCAGGGACTGTCTGAAGCCAATTTGCTCTCCTTTACAGTGAAAGGGAACAGGTTATCATTTACTGTGCCTCTGTGTGCAGTATTTCCTTGAACCATTCTACTACAGCACACCTGTCTGTGACATTTGGGAGCTTGGTTTTCATTAGATGCCAAGGTTCACTGGAAATAAAACACTAAGAAGAAACACACTGGTCTAGTGAAGCTCCAGACATCAGAGAGCTACTTTCTGACAGCTTGGCCACCACATCCTTGCATCCTTCTTGAAAAGCTGACAAAGAACAAAGACCACCAAAACCAATAGCTCTTCATTTGTCAGCATTTCTAAGGAGAGAGTTGAGACCAGAGGGTTCCTGCATTTCACAGCATGCCCCGTGTACTCCAACACAACAATCCCATTCTTACAGCACTTTTCAGCATAGTATACAACATTTCCAATATGGTCAATTTTAATATTATGTCTACCTGTCCTGCTCTACTTCAGAAGGATCCAAGGGAGAGCTAAGGTAAATCGTCCTACCTCTGCACAAGTGCTGCATATTTCAGTGTACACAAAGCACTTATAGGAACTTGTAGGAGCCAGTGCACTCAAATACAGAAAATCCCAAAAGAGCTACATGTTGGCTGCTGTTCATCCTTTCCCTTTCCTCCTGGGAATCAGGCTTTGTACTCTCAGGCTTTTATTCTTTTCCCTTTGGTTCCAGAAATCTCTTGCCCACGTGCCTCCCCATGCTTTTTCTCCTCCATAACAGCCCAGTCATATAGGCTGTCTACATCCCTCATGAGACACAACATACAACACCTGACTTTGGAGTAGGGGAGAAAAGGCCACAGAAAATGCTCTAGAAGACACATAGCTGCCTAACAACTCTGAGAAAATGGTACCACACATTCAAAAGCACCAGAGCACCCTGGTTTTACTGCTGCTTCTTTCAAAACATTCATTCCTTTTGTAACTTCACTAGATGCCTATCTTACGTGAGACACATAAATAGTTTTTCCAAATATAGACCCAAATATCCTTACACAAAATAGTCACTGGAGACAAAGTTTCTATGCAGATTTAGTAATAATATTATTATCACAATTATTGATGTCCTTAAATATACATGAAGCATTTCACAGAACAACTGATTGGTCTTTAAAGGAAATTTGCCTTTTCCCCTGGATATAGTTTTCTTCTAGCAGAGGAAAAGAATTACGCTGTCCAAAAGGGGCATTATAAATTTTACTACTGGGCTAAATACAATGTGTGCATAAATCTGGCAACTGTGAAGTCTTGTTAAATAGATAAATGTTTAGGGCTTTAGCCCTGCCATATATCAAAAGGACCTTCCCCTACACTCTTCATCCTGACTGCTACGAGCATTTTTAATGTTGGAATAAAACTCATTTTATTGTTTGAAAAATACCTGTAGAAACCTAGGCTCTCTCAGCTAAAAAAATACTTGCCTTTATAGTTTAAAGTCAGCAGTAAGTCAGCAGCAGCCTGCTAGGTTTCCCAGACTTAGAGGGGTTCATGGCCATGTCTGAGTCTCTTTCAAAGCACTCATTTGGTTCTCCAATACAAAAAAGAAAAAAAAAAAAAAAGTAAAGCAAAAGCTTTAGCTCTGTCTGTACTGCTATTGGGGAAACCTGCTGCCTTCTTTTATCCTTCAGTGGCTGGCCCACCAACTTCTGCAATTACTTCAGATTTTTCCTGCTGCTACAGTCATCCTTTGTATCCCTTGCATACAAGGACATGTCCTGTTAGCTAATGGTTGGTATCTGCGGATTTCCCAGTATTTGGCACTCTAATTCCAGAGGTGAAATGGAGCCCTACCCCATGAGCTCATGGTCTATCTAGAATGCATCAAAATGCACATTCATGCTCACTGCCATGAACTACAGCCTAGACCCCAGCTCAGAGATTTCCTCTCATCACTTTTCTACGATGAAGTCTTTCCAGGGCATCAGCTCACACTCATATTTCCCCATATTTTATTTGAGAAATTATATGTAAGAGTGAATGGGGAGTCAACATGATCCATACGTTAGTGAATATACAGCATCGCCTCTTCACCACTGTAGCCATACAAATTTCTTTAGTTTATAGTCTTTATCAAGTTAAATCAAGTCTAATATTACAGGAACATGTCATGTCACTTATCCAGAAACCACCATTCACAATTTAGAACCCCATAAAAATGATAATAAGAAGAGGAATTATATTTATCATTGACTGCTACAGTCGAAATGAAGCTTATTCCTTTTTATTAAGCACTTATAAGGTCCTCATACCCTCTTATCTATTGCCTGGGGCATTCATTCTCTCCAAGAAAAATCACTATTAATCCTTGTTTGTGCCAAGTCCTCACAGTACAACAGTGTGCTTAGAAAAAGGTGCTATTTAATTAAAATATTTAAGGTTATTACAGTTAGAGTCAGTGTGGGCAGCATAGATCACTTGTGGCTTTTGCTTTAGAATGCCTGGAAATGTGTTCATAATAAATATCCCCAAATATTAGGATTATTATACCAGACATGGTACAAAAGGAAAGAAATCTAGCCAAAAAATTGATTATATGTTTTGGAGATTCTGGTTATAGACCTATGAACTTTACAGTTTGTTCATTGATACATATTAAACACATCTTAAATTTATCTGACTATTTGGTATTTTGCAAATTCCATCTTGAGGAAAGGTATTTCTGTAATGTGGGAGATGCTTCTGTGGTTTATGTGGACTGCAACTCTCCTGTGTAGGGAATCACTCCTCTGTGTCAGGAATTTGCAATGCCCTGAAGCACTGAATCCCATAATCGCAGCAAGCAGGGAGGAAGATTGCAAAATCACATTTAAAATCCCTCTTCCGCTGTATGGAAAGGGTTTGTGTAGAATAGATACTCATTTATAAGAAAAGAATAAGTGAAAAAGGTGATCATGGAAAAGACCTGCCCCAGACAGATCACTTAGGCAAACTGTGGGCAAACAAAAAATTGCAGTGCTAAAGCAGCAGGAACATCTCTGCAAGAATGTGGTATTAATGGAGCTT
>WBND01001540.1:45495-90238 GCA_013398595.1 Tychaedon coryphoeus
TTCTCTTTCTTTCATCCCTTCCTTATTTGTGTCTGTTTGCATACTTATATTCTTAGTAGAAAAAAGCCCTGAATAATTTGAAATTTCAGGCTGAATTCCCTCAGTGCTTCTGGCTTAAAAGTAGAATAAAATGAAGTAAGTGGTGAGACTCTTAGAGAACATCATCCCAGGAGTGTTTCTTAACAGCATTTCTTCAGAAATGGGGGAAATAGTTCAAATTCCTCCTCTTCTCAGGCAGTATGAACACACCAACAGCTTAAAAAATGATTTAATCTACAGAAACAGGAAATTCAGTGTGGGACGCTCACTTCTATGGAAGCGGAATAATTCTATATAAAATTTTTAGCTGTAAAGGGGAGACCAACAAAAAGACTGATTGTAGGAAAGTTTGTTATTTATGGAATGTATGCAGAATATCAAGTTTTCAATTCGTATGTCACAGAGGAATTAAAGGTTTTCTAAAGGGGCAACAACATATGACACCCCTGCTCTTGAATGCCACTAAAGCCAGCACTTCCTGAAAGGCACATTATTGCATTTCAGGTTGGTGCTCTGAATCACAAAGTCAGCTTGCACTTGGATCTTCCATATGGCACATAGTGAGTCATACTCTCTATTTCCTTTTATTCTTATGTATTTTATACAAAATAGAAAATAACAGAAAAACTAACAGCAGCTTCATCTTCAAATTCCCTACATTATAATCATCTTACTAAGAGAAACACACCCTCAAAACAACCAACATGCAAGTAGTTTATGAGCAAAGGGTAAGAAATGAGCCCAGAAAAATAGGCATGGATTAAGTTTTACCCTTTTCTGGATCCTGGAAATCTCAGTATAGGTCCACACCAGTACTTGGAGTCATTACTAGTGCTACTTAGCACTAGTAAATTCTGGCCAAGTGCACAAAGCATTTCTCCAAACCTCTTGCATAAGAAATTTCTCTCCTCTGGACCAAGAAATCCTGATGAATGATGATGCATATTAGGAAAAATGTCTTTCTGAAGAGCACCATGTACAACATAAAATATGGACTATCACATCCTCATCCTCAGTAGTGCACAAGAGGCACAGAGATTTTTGCAAACCTTTTCTTATCCCATATCTGCCCACTACAAGCCATATTCATGAGAACTCATATATTCCCTTGTGGCTGTGGTGATCCCAGACAAAGTGAGCCACTGATTAAGACATCTGTCATCCAGTGTAACACAGGTGGGACATCTCTGAGCTCATGAAGCAAAGGAGAGAGGAAAGGTACTCTCTGTATCATCAGAATGTCTGCCCCATCCCCAGCTCTCCTGAAGCACACATCCCATGCACTCTAACAGACCAAGCTGTCAGAAAGCCACCCATTGAACTATCCCAAAGTTCCTATTTCTTTTGGTTTAGGGCACCTTCCCTGTTCATATGAATCCTGTAGTTAGAGATGTTAGAAAGAAGTTGATTCCTGGTTGTCCCCTGGAGGAGTCACACATCATGGGGACAGCTGCTGTGAAATGAAGAATAGGTATGTGAAGGCTCATACTCTGTAATGGAGACAGCTTACATAATGCTCCCCAATATCAACATAGATCAATCCTAAATATCAGACTGTGTAGATAATGATTTTAATAGGTGTTTTAACCTCCTTTATTACCAGCCTTTTTATGTCATCCATGAAACACAGCAAGTGTGGATATGTGTCACTCCTGCATTGTGGAGCTTAAGCTCAAGCTGCAATTGTATGAGTTAAAAAAATTTTGCTAATGACCTCAGTGCTATCTAAGAGTGGACACAAGGGAGGATTTTCCAGTGAAGTGCAAGAATCATGTTTGTGACAGAAGAATACATCAAAATACTTAGAACTGTCTCGACTACATCATCAAAGCAAAATCCCTGTGCCCTGGGACAGGATGAACAAACCCTAAAGACAGATTTATACAGGGAGTAAGGAAAGATGTTTAAATCTTTCATTTTCTTTTCTAGTCCCTCAGTCTCTTTTTGTGACAGAGAGAAGTTCACATCTGAATTACCTAAATACAGGAATTTTCAAGGCAGAGGAGAGAGACCAGCTCTGGTAAATTAGTTAATTCCTCTGGCTCATTTTATCAGCAGCATGTTCAGACAAGCTGAGACTGGCTGTCATTGCAAATGTACAGCCCAGGAGGAAAAAAATAACAGTGTGAAGGTTTGGACCTTTTCTTCTTAAAGTTGCTTTAATTAGAAACCCAGACTCTGGGAGGCTTTGTACTGTTCAAGTCCAATTGTTAAAGAGGATTGGGGGTGGAATATTCACATTTGCCCATCAAGTTACTGAGCTGTCCATCCCATATATCTCGGTTTGTGTCCTTTGTCCAAAGTGGCTCTTATCGCCTGGGGGTACAAAGGGTAGAGAGAAGAGGCATTTATTCCAGAAGCACAAAAAACCACTTTGAAGACATAGCTCTTTGTTCACCTTCAAACACTCTTTCTGGCATCAGTTAAGGAGTATTGAAATTTGTCTGCATTGGTTTTTTAAAAAAAAAAAGTTGCACAGGTGGCTGGGAGACAGAACCAGCCCTTGTCTGATGTTTCTGCCTTGCTTTGTGTTGCAAGTAGGCAGTGGTAAACAATGGGAACCCACCCCAAGAGGAAGAGAATGGGTGCCAAAATTGTCATGGTGCCAGCCCATGTAGGAGGAGAGTAGTGGCTCCTCCTGTTGCTACTGGTGCATGTGTTGTTGCAGAGGCCATAGATGGCAGAGCTTTGCAATTCATATCCCTCACCTGGCCAGTGATGAAATGGCCTTATTAGCATTTTTCAGATTTATTCAGTATCGATAAGGAAACATCTCAAAAAACCTTGGGTACTTGAAACAGTACAGTACATGTTTCGCTCAACACAGAAAGGCAAATCTCTGCCCATCATCAACCACCTAAATGCCAGAGGTATCTAAACTTGCTCCACAACACCTGTGCTAAACCTGGTGCTTCCAGAAAATATCGTATCTCAGGCAGGTGGTCAGTGCTTGTGGAATCACTGCTGATGGTTTTGAAGCCTCTTGGACTCTGCATGTGCACAGACCAAAGCACAACAGACAGCTGGGTGCTCCACCGAGACAGCAAACTCACACAACAAACAGAACACACACAAGCCCAAAAAGCCTGACCAGCTCAAGTCATGGGCAGAGGGACCACAGATGGGCATTTACTCCTGCAGTATGTGATTAATCTCCTTATGTACAATTTTTTGGTTCCACTACCACAGGTCATGCATGAAAAAAGCAATAATTGCATTTCCTTGGCTTGCTGTTAGAACTGCAATGACTTATGCCCTTGGAAGCACTGATAAGAGATTTGCCTCTATTTCAAAACTCTAAGGATATTAAAAATTGATTATTATTTTGAACAATCTCAGATAAACAACCTATGCTGAAAGGTGCTGGGGAGAAGAAGACAATAATCCAGAGAAAATTAAAATCTGAGAGAAAATTGAAATTATATCATGCAAAAGAAGCAGTAATATTGTCAACATAAACACCACATTTCTCTTGAAATTCCAACAGAAGGTAAAACTTTTAACAGAAAACACAAGTTTAGATAATAAATAGGAGAAAAGGCACATATATATTTATGTTTACATGGATTCTGTTTTGTTCAAATCATCAAAGGACTTAGGAGGCAGATGTGAAGGATGAGGAGGGCACGATGGAGGAAAAACATCAAAATAGTTTGGCATCCCTCCAAGACTAGTTAAAAATATTCAAAAATCCTCAGGGACCATAAGATTTCCCCAGTTTTAATGATAACACCATCACAGTACCTCACTAGCCTTATTATAGCAAATTATTTCTCTGCTCTGGGATTTTAGTCATGAGCCAGTGACTTTGTGCTAGGAAATGGGAGCCTCCCTCCAAACTGCATTTAAAATGTTAGTGTTACCTGCAGGTGATGCATCAGCAACCTACATTGCTATGAATATTTTTGCAAGGACTGCCCAAGAATAAAACTTCTCTCAGATGCTAACACAATTCATACAGTGGGTGTGATTGAACTGAAAAGGAAGGAAAAAAAAATTTAAAAAAAAAAAGCTGAAGGAAGGAATAAGTTTGAATCTCCATGGAAGATAAAGCAGGATGAAAACAGGAATTAAAAGCAGTGGGCAAACCAAGCTGAGCTCTGCTCCTCAGAAATGTATTTAATCAAATTTATTGCTTGAGTGTAGCTTCACCACTGTGTTTTGGGAGTCGTACTAAGGCTCTTCTCAGGATCATAGCTGGTGGCACCTTTCATGTCCCAGGAAATAGGTCTGAAAACCTGTATCTTTAACAAGTGGTTTTACATGTGATCACATAAGAGTACATTGGGTATCTGCATGATATCTGATGTAGCAGTGGGTAGGAATTGAGAGTAGATCAGGCAGACAAGGAAAATCTCATGCACAGTGTCCATGGACAGTTATGTGGGCAATCTTTGAATCATGATTTTTCTTATCAGTTCCGAGAGAGTGGGCTTCAGGGGTCTCTTGTAGCAGTACTTGCATGGAAATCTTTACTGCTTTACTGCTTAAGATAAAAACTCAATAAGAAGCTAAACTCTGTGATGGTGCAAGAGATGGATTTAAAGTGAACTGATGGCCCCAGGAATATTCCATCCAATATCAGTTTATTTTAAAAGTACTTAATATTTTCAGAAGTCTTTAGTAGCTCACCTCCAGTTCTGATGCTTTACGAATATACATTGATGCCTAAAGTTCTGTATTTGGTGAAAAACTGTGTAAAGAAAAGGTCTCAGTGCTAACTGAAACTAGTGGCTTTTCCCTCCTGACACTCCTGGATCATGGATTGATAGGCAGCCAGAAATCTTGCCAAATCAAATTAGCACACCCTTAATAGGCTGAGCCCATTGAGCTTTTAGTCTTTTTGCTCCCAGCCCAGCAGGTATCTGTTCACTGTCCTGGTTTAAATACAGTGAAGCTAATCCTTACATGAACAGTGGATCAAAGTATGGTCTAACCTCGTCAGAGACATTCTCTGAGGTTGAGTGCCAAGGCCAAGGCTATAAACATGGGACAGGCTTTGAAGAAGGCTCAATTCTCATATTGAAAACCTGCCAATGCACGATGAAGACCCAGGATTTATGGCATCCAGCTTGGGAGGACTTGAACGTGTTGGTAACACCAAGAGATCCAGCTGGAGCTGCCCAAACTTCACTCAGTTTTAGAACAGGGTAAAACAAAGCATTTTACTGAACTTCCTGGTGATGAGATATGGCCATTACATCCAAACAGACCCTGCATGGGGTCTGCTTCATTTTAGATGTTCACCTGCTTTCAAAACTGCTCACACACATACAGAGAAGACTGAGAATACTGAAGTCTCAATTTTTCTTCAGGAATGAAAGCTTGTGTTGCTGCTAGCCTTCAGTAGCTAAAAAGGACAGCTTTTCAAAAGTAGAAGGAATAATCTTGCTTTCCTTACATACCAGCATTTGAATTAGATTTCAGAGTATTTACAGCTCAAATAGAGGGATATCAGCTCAATTCCTTGTTCCAAGTCAGTTTACAGCAGTGACACTGACAACGACAATTAATAGGTAACCAGAAAAATTTACACAGAAATATCTGACGCTGAGTAAACAGGGAGATCCAAATAATTAAATTTAATGTATTCCCTTTTGCAACTGCAACCACATTTGATGGAAAATATTCCCAGTTCTTTTCTGCCAATATCTATAATAAGAATCAGAAATGTGATGTAGCTTAAGCAGTTTCAGAACTTACTGATTCCTGAGTGTTCATAAAAACTTCCATTTAACAGATAGAGCAATTGCCTTTAAGATGGACAAATACATATGTGTTTATATACACATTTAAAGTTTAAAGAAAAGTTCTGGGATCAGATTTCTCCATTTTATTGGTTGCTGTGGAAACAGATTAGCCCTTTGGAAATAAAAACCCATGTTTGACTATAATGCAAAGAACAATCCATAGCATGAAAGGAAAGAACAGCTGGGAGTTGGAATAGTGTAAGCTGACATGTCAGACAGTAGCCAGACAAAGTGAGCCAGGGACTGTCTGAAAAACAGAGTGGGGAGGAAGAAAAAGTAAGAACTAAGCACTGTCAACAAAGTCTGCAAAATGGTCCAGCTGTTCACTCTCATCGTAACTAAAAAAATAAGGAGAGAATTCCAGGGCTGAGGATTAAATTTATGAAGAGAAGAAAACCTGAATGGAAAAAGTGAATAGTATTTCAGACAAAGCAGACTTTGCGTGGAGGTCTTTGTTCGGAAATAACTTGGAAAGCCCAGCACTGGGTTCCGGGCAAAACACACATCCCTCCACAACCTTTCTTATAAAAGGCCAAAAGGAATCCTAATACACTGCATTAAGCAGACTTTTACAGAAAGCACTGTTTGTATAATTTCATTTTTTCAGGCTGAGCATTAATGTGCTAGACAGATAAATAGATTTAGAGAATTTGAGAGAAAGCATATCCAGCACAGTGGAAAGGGCTAAAAGGTGAACAAATTTCACCACAAATCTCTGCTAAAACCTGAAATGAAAGCCCAAAGGACTTCTGATATACTGTAAATAGTCAGCCAGTTCCTAGAGTCTTAAGTGATGTCTGGTCTTTTGTTCAGACAATGGACAATTGAATCCAAGATGAACGGTTCCCAGGATTATGTGCGCCCTGAGCAGCACAGAGGGAAAGAGAAGTGTTAGAGAGGTTAATTCAAAGCCATGCTTACCTTCCCAACAAAGGCATTCAGCAGTACAGAACCTGATTAGGGACTCTTCAAGAAATACAAATAATGTCATTCACATTGCATAATCAGCTGGGACTATGTATGTGTGCATAGTTAGGAAATAATAATGAATGCACTTTCTTCTCTGTGATTTTTTTTTTCCTTTTCCTTTGAATAACGTCTTCTGTCCAATGATCTCTTAGAAGCAAAGCCAGCTAAATAGCCAGAAAAATGATTGATTTAGGGGTTGCTTTGTTTTCATTGTCTATGAGATCACTCCAGGCATTCAGCAACCTAATCTGTTAACTCCTGTATCAGTAAGTATATTACAAATCTGGAATAAAACCCATGAATGATTAGTGAGGGAACTTCATACTCTTTAGATGAAACTAATTATGAGTGTGGATTTCATTAGTGATAGGACAGCTCTGAAATATCATTCATACTTATTCATGCATGCTCTGGTACCCAAAGATAACACTTGCAAATGCCATGGTAATAATAGGATAAACAGGTTGAACTAATATCCAAAACAGCATGTCATCTGGGTTTTCAATATTTACACTTGATGCCACTTAAATGAGCAGGATGTGATGAAGAGGAGTGCAAGATATCCAAAGCTTTCATAAATCTCTCACTTTTATCACAGTCATGGTGCATTTGTGTGTGTCATCCAGCAGCTCTTGCTTTTGTTTATGTCCAGCAGATTCATCACCTTTGCCAAACATACCTTGAAGTATGCTAATTCACTTGGGTTTTTTTCTTTTTTTAATTTATTTTGCTAGATAAAAATCCACCCCATCCATCTCTCCTGACTTGCATAGTCATTCCGTGTTTCTTTTGCCACTCTCCTTACCTGCAACATTACAGCTGTAATCATAGAAAGGGCCAGGTTCCCAGGGAAACTGTGTTCTCTGTGGTTCAGCAGGCGAGGAGGCACATCCAAACAGGATCCTAGGCCCCATGTAAAATAGCAATCCCAACAGAAATGGTGTCCATGTACACAGAAGCCAGGCCTGCATCAGGCAAATCTTGCATGGTTTAAATTATGGATGGGAGTGTAACAGTGTGAAGACAACACACAATAGTAGAAGAAGTGTGAGCCTGTGAGGACATTGAATTTCCCTGGAGAACCATGATTACAGGAGCAGTCCTATGAAATTTCAAGGTAAAAATGCTCAGTAGCCTTCAAAGGGTCTCAGTGATATTTCCAGCTGCTCATGTGGCAGGTATCAGCTTGGAACTGACAAGGCTCACTCAAAATGAACCCAAACCTGGATGGACATATTAGGTTTGTGACCCAGGATGTTAGAAAAACAACTAAGCTTAACACTGTGATATCTGTGTCCAAAACACCCCTGCTGTTCTTTGAGAGAAGAAATCACTACTTTGACTTATACCTTCTTGTGATCAAGATCACAAATTTTACACACCCTTATTCTGATTGGCTGCTTGATACTTTTCATGTTGCCATTTACACCTGTGTTGCAATCCATTTCATGGGTTTGAATTCCACTTAGTTGGCCCTGCATGGTGACTTTGATACCTGAAGGTTTTCCAAAGCAGCAGCCAGTGTCATGACAAGGTTCAGCATCTCAGCTGAAAACTGTGCTACAGATCCAGGAGAGACCATAATGAAATCTAGGATTCATATATAACCTCATTGACATAAGAAATACCTTCACCATGGGAATCCATGTGATTCCAGTTCCAGGTGGACAAGAGGTGTAGTTTCCTTTTGATACACGTGACAGTGTGGCCATACAACCATCTGTGTGTAACCCAGGCATGGACCCCCAGACCAAGTCTAGATGAGCAAGAAGGAGCAGAAAGGGTTGTGTAGGGTGGAGGAGATGGTGCCCAGGACCCAACATTCACACTATGCACATCTTGCAGCGGACCTGCAGTATGGTTTTCAGGAGCCTAGCAGATGGACTGTGGTAGTTGTGAATTTTTTTTTGGGTTAGTATCATGCAAGAAAAATCTAGATCGGGTTCTGCAAACCTTCTATGAGTAGCAAAGCATGAACAGAGAGATCAGTTCAAAACCAGGCTCCTTATCTGTATCTTATACCCTGAAATTAGCTCAGTAACCTGAGATTAGCTCAGCTGGTTAGAACATGGAGGTAATAATGCCATGGTCACAGGTTTGATCCCCCTTGTACGGGCTGAAGAGCTGAACTTGATAATTCTTATGGATACCTTCCAACTGGGAATATTTTGTAAGTCTGTATGAAAATGCTAACACCAACAAAACAATAACTGAATCTTAGACTGTCTTTGTGTGGGAGGTCATTGTGCAGAGTGCTGTGTATTTCCACAACATTTTATCCTTTTGCCCTTCAGAATATATTGGCAGCATGCACACTGTCTCCTGGGAACAGTGTTTTGCCTGTGTTTGCACCTGAATAATAAGATAGGAGTTACTTAGGAGAATGGTATTTTAACATGAGCCAAAGGCACGCCAAGAGCTGTTCTGAAAATTGAACATTTAAACAATGTAGATGACAGAGCCCAAGTACCTCAAACATGCTGCTTGGCAGGATTTAGTGGTGGTACAGATGCAGTCCTGGTTGCTCAGGGTGCTCCCAAAACCAGGTTGCAGTACTGATGCCCTGGTCCAAGTCTTGTAGCAAAGCCATGAACAAGTCCAAAGCTTTGGAGGGATGAATGTTGCCTTCCTCATTTTGATGAGCTATGCAGCACCAAGAAGAATGTTTGGCCTTTAGTAACAAAGACATAACTAAGGTAAAATTTTAACTGTGATCTGTACTGAACTGCTTTGAGTTAAAAATGCCTGAAGACTGTATTGTTATTTTAGAGAGACTGTCAGATGCAATAGCCTGATCACCTTTAACCAAGAACAATTAGTTCTCACAGTGAATTGACAAAGTCTTTAGAAAAGTGGGTGGAATGGATTAGTTGCTGATGCCTCTTTTCTACTTTCTTTATCTTCCCAAACAGCAGTGATTTCATCAGAATAGCTTATGTTAAGAAATACTAGAAAGAACATCAATAGGGAAAACACCACTTTTTCATAGTACAAAGGACTGAAACACTCTTCTAGCTGGCCTTATGGTAACAACAGATGTTTCTCTAGTGAGCACTTCTCATCTCCTTCTGTCCACCTGCACACAGGACAGCATGGTTAATTCAGTTAATTCCTGCTGCCCTTCCATCCTCAGGCCTCAGACCTATAAAAGCAAAAGGAACAAAACACAGTCTCTACCTGAAGTACCAGAAAATGACCTTGAGGTCATGTCCCCAGTATGCTTAAAACTGAGGGCTTTGAGGGCAAAAGATAAAAAGTCTGAATTTAGCTGAATATTAATGTATTATGACATCTTTGTAATCCAGCATGCTGGCACCACAACAGCACCTGCCTATCTTTGCCATTATCTCAGCTGTCCCCGTGAAATAAATGAAAGAAGCATCTTTGTAGAGCAGATTGTCTGAGTGGCAAATTCTTGCTAGACACTACTGTGCTTGGAGAGGAAAAAATAATTTCCACACAAAAGTCACATATCCATAAAATGTGAAATGAAAAAGAGTGTGGCACAAGAGTTGTTGCTTCAATGTTTTAATTTTCAGGTTCTGTAAATAATTTACAGGAAGAAATTCCACTTACTGCATTGGACTGATAGATAAAGTTGGAGCTGTTTCAGAGGATGGATGGACTCTATTCCTAGGTACACTAGGCTAGGACAGAAGAGATATGAGTTCTGACAGCACTGCCAAAGATTTCTGTCATGATGTCAGACGTTCTTGTTAATCTCTTGCTACCTCAGCTCCCCATCTCCAGTCCTGCTGATGGATTATTTTCTTCCTTTATGCTATGAGCAGTGTATCGTGTATTTATACAGCAGCTAGTGCAGTGGACCAAGCCTGAACTGGGAGACCTGGGGCTGAGGGTGCATCAGAGGAAATCAGCACAAAACACAGTCAAAATGCAAATATCTACCTCAATTGCATATATGCAATCCAAAGTACTGTTTTAAGCTGCTTTAAATTAGTTTTTTAACCAGAATCCTGTAATATTTAGCCATCTTAGCTGTCCACCGAGCTGTCCACCTTAGATGTCCTCTTAATCCAGGACACACATTCCTGTCCAATTACTAAATCTTTGTTGGAAAGAAGATCATCTTGTGTTTCATTTGTACTGACATTGCACTGGAACCTCACCTTTCCCCCATGCCAGAAGGGATTTCAAGGCAGATGCTACCGGAACATATTGATTTCCTCCAAATAAAACATTTAGTCCCCCTGCAGAGCAAGTGGCTTTTTAAGCCACTGGGATATGGTGAAGTCTTTAGCAGTTCCATGCTCAATGAGCCTCCAGGGATATATTGTCAGAAGGGGCAGACAGAACAGGTGTGTGATGAGGCCGTATATTTTCCCGTTTCTTTTGGATTCCCTTGTTTCCACAAAGGACTAGGTCATGCCCTGTGTTGCTCTTCCCTCTTTGTTATTAATCTCCACAATTTCTATCACCGCGGAAGCCTTAGTTCTCAGTTCCCAAAATTGGAAAAGAGCACATAAATTACTTATGCCACCCACCCTGGTGTTTTCCAGATTAAAATGACTGCTGCTGCAACTGTTGCCATCAAGCATATCCAGGCCAGCTGTTAGAGCCCACAAAACGGAGGAACAGACAAAAACAGCCAAAGCCAGACCAGAACAAAAAGACCAGGGCAAACGACAGGCAAAGTTGGGCACCCTACAGCCTACCCCCATGCGCAGGCTGAAGCTCTGCCCCAGCAGAAACAAAATTTGGTGATCCCTGTCCTCAGCAGGGAGTCCTCTCTCTCCTACAGCCGCTGCAGCCACTGGGTGCCAGGGACTCCCCATGCTTCCCTGTGGATGATAATTATCATTTACACCCTTTTAGAGGAAGAGTATGGGTTTGTGTGGTCTGCAGAAGGTAGTAAGGGACAAAAATTTCTGGCAAGAGTGTGCTGGAAAGGCAGCAAAACCATCAGGTCTTACAGCACCTGTCGAACCTCCTGGAGAGGAGGTCCATGGTCATTTGCTGATGAACAGCAGATTGGCCATCATGTCAGGGTTATGGCAGCATCCCTGCTGTGTACATTTAGCATTCCAGCAGAGGTACAGCACTGAAGCATTGACAATTGCCAGCTACTACTTTCTTCATCTGCTCTTTCCTTTCCATCCTCAGAAGAACCCTGGTATTTCCCTCCCACTGCCCGTTTCCTTGTTAGAGCCCTTGTTACCAACCTATTTCTGAGCCTTGATTTCTAGTTGTCTTGCATCAGTTTTTGCCTATTTTAGGTTGAAAAATCTCCAGTCCTTCTCTAATCCCTGATTTTATAGGGCAGTCAACACCTTGGTCTCAACTCATTCTTCCAGTTATTGCTGGAATAAGCATGGTAATTAACGAAAAGTTTATAACTGAAAACAAAATAGTTTTTGTTGCTGCATAAAAGCTTTTTATTCCATAGAAGGCGAGGGCTGAAAATTCCAGTATATGGGGCCACTGTTACAGCTTTTTATCTGCATGTGTGAGTACTAGTCTGGGCTTTTCTTATTTTTCTAATCTCCATAGCACGGGCATTTTTATACTGTCTGTAAATTATGGATTTTCTTTCCAGATATCAGCACATCCTGCCAGGGTCTGAGGCAGTTAGCAATTACAGTAATTTACCTTCAGATTTAGCAAGGCTTTATGTTTGTGGGAATAAATGAATTTTTGATAGAGTAGCTAAACAAAAAAAAAAAGGTAAAGAAAAAATCAATCAAGTGGACTTAAAAGATTCCTTTCTTTTGTCTTCCTTCTTCCATTACTTAAAGAATGATATAATGTATTTTGGATCAAATAAATGTCTCGGTTAAATCTAAAGAGAGCTTTTTGTTCATTCTCAAGTATTTATTTCTAAAGTTAGATTAGTTTGCTTTGGGATTTTTTGCAACTTAAACTTATAAAGACACAATTCAAAACAGGAACTCAGCTTAATTTCTACTTTTTTAAAAATCCACCTTTTTTCCTCCATTCTCATAAGATATTTGTTTAATTTAACCTGAAATAGCACATCTTGATGCTTGCTTTGGGGAACAAATAGCTGTAATTATAAAAATGTTGTCAAAGCTATTTAATCTTTAAAGCTTTGGAGCTGTCTGCCCTCAAAGTGAGCTCCTGGCCTTCTCTGCTGGCCTTTTCCATGTAGAGTTATTCCCTCTAAACCCCTGCACCATATACCACGACCTTTATAACTACCATAGTCCTCTCAAATCCATTCTCTTCAGGCATTGCTGTGTGCTATCTTATCCCCCAAAAACAAGAATAGACAATAGAAACAAGAACAACAAGAAGAAATAAAGAAAAAGGCAGAAGAGGGATATGAATTTTCTATCTGCTGAAGGAATGCATCCCAGTGGAAAAATAATAACAACTGCACAATTAACAGAGAAGAGATTCCTGGTTTGAAATCTCACCATGCTTGTGTTACAGAGTGTTAATGATGGTATTTATCACACAATAGTCATTGAAGAAAGTAAGTCCAGAAAATAAAACAATATATTTTGAAGGCAGCTAATCACATTAATTAATTATTAAACAATGCTCATGGACTCTCTGAAACCAGCATGGTTTCTGGCGATGTCACATTCATTAGAAAGCTCTTCCCATTGCTGAACAGTAGGAGTGGGGCACTGTGACATTAGCCAGTAACTGTGGTGAGCAATAACCTCTTTTATGGAGCTGTGGGTGTGCATGATTAAAAAATAAATAGGGGATCCATTTTCCAACTCCTTCTAAGACAAAGAGAAGAGGGGACATATTGGCGAATGTAGGAAAAAATATTTCTTTTTCTTCTAGTCCAGCTAATTTTAATTTAGGTTAAGCATAGAAGGATATATCCTTTAGATAATGTACCAAGAGGGAGAAACAAAGACTGGAAAATAGTTTAAAATTACAAAGAATGCACTGTGCCCTCAATACAGGTATGAGAGAACTATTAGGAGAGGGAAAGTAAGTGTTCATGGAATCAGACTGAATGTCTTCACTGGGACTGATCAGGTTATTTCAGCAGAACAGATTTTCCATTAGTAAATGTGATTACTTTTGTATTGATATACTCTGTGGAAATACACAGAATTTGATTATGGTTTTGTGGGGAAAAACAAGAAAATGTTTCTATTGTCCTTAAAAGTTTGTTTTGTTATAGTGAAAATACATCAGATCTTGCTTCAACTTTCATACTGTATTAATCTCATTCTTGCATATATCAATATTATAGTTAGTATTGTACAGCATGTTTACCTTCTTACATGAGAATGTTGTAAAAAATTAAACTTGTAACTAATTGAATTTAAGTATACTGGCAACTTTATTCTATGAGAGAGTCCGATATGTCATATTATGATTTTGCTGGACAGCAAAAAACCAAACATGGTCAAAAAAATCCCTGTTGAAAGCAAGTCTGTAATTTAGGCATATGCAGATGTGGGGAAACATATACTAGACTAATCCATATTTCAAATTGCCTAAATCAATAATAATTTAGTAAACTCCTTACGTATACTTAGTCATTAAAATCCTGGATAAGGGAGACAGACTGCTGCCTGAAGCCATACAGCACCATCCTTGTTGTCCCCAGGGAGTAGTTGTATCTGCTGGGGGTGATGGCTGTACCTGGTGGAGAGAAGAGGAGCCACAGGAACCAGCAGAGACAGCTCTGCCCACCTGGCTGGACTCCCAGACCTGCTGCCCTGGAGGCACAGCCACCCCCATGTCCCTGCTGCCCATTTCCTCCTGCACATGCAGACAATACCCCTATACACCTCCAGGAGGAAAAATACCTGATTCACTTTCTGTGCTGGTGTCCTTCAGAGATGGATAGTGGGGTCAGGCTACTGCATTACATCCACATTGGCACAGATTTGGAGGCATGGAAATGGGAACGTGCAGGAGCTGTGCTTGAAATCCTGAGACTCAGAGCCAGGCTTTGAAAGGATTAAATGGCTAATTCGCCCTGAAAACAGTGGGAATTTGGAATATAAACTCTTTTAAAAATATCAGCCTTCTTTTAGAAGACACCAAAATAAAATCCTCATACACTCAGACAGAAAAAAATTACTGGCTTAGTGAAGCAAGCTTCCACTGGAATTTTCTCAGACTTCTGCTTGCATTTTTGTATTGTTGAAGACAGCTGAAATGTAAACAACCTCCTGGAAATTCACCCAGAGTGTTAGCTGCAATTTTTGCTCCTAATGACACAGAGTTGCTGTGTCACCTCAGCTCTATGTCTTAAGGGGCAGCTTGCCCCTTACCAGAGTGAAGGTGCACTGACAGATCTCCTCACCCCCAGACCAAAGGTGAGACAGCAGCATTTACAGGTATACCAAAGCCTGGCATCTCAAGGTTCCATCCAAGCACCCTTGTGGCCTGTAGAGACTGTCTGGGCTGCTGGAGGGGAGCACAGTGTCTCAGGTACTACACACCCACGTTTAAGCAACAAAATCTCTTTTTACATCTGTGTTAACAGCAGTGTCTCCTCTGCACCCAGCTCATCTGCATCCTGCCATCAAAACAAGTCATTGTTTTCCTGAATTGAGCCAGCTGAGATTCTTGGGGCTTAGTGGATGAGGGAAGGTCCTAAAAATAATTGATGGCAATTAAAAGGTGTAACTTCAACCACTGTTCAGCGGAAAAATGCTTCTCTTCTTGGTCTCCTCTGAACAGCAGGCCCAAGTAAGAAAATTTGTGTTGAAGTGCAAACACAAAACAGTTCTGCAGCAGGGACAGCTGAGTATTCAGCTCCCAGCAGTACTCCCAGCTCCTGGTGTTAGCTGCCAGCACACCTGCACACACCTAGATGCACACATGGAACTGGAGGGGGCTGAATCTGGAGGGGCAGCCACTCCTACATCACAGACACCTCTCAAGGAATCTAGCTCCCTAAGGTAGGCTCCCAGCAACATCTGGCATGTGCCAGAGTATCTCACTCAGCCTCCAGCTGCCATTCCAGAAAGGAGTACTGCTTTCCTAAAGTAAGTTGGAACAGCTGTCCCATGCAGAAATCTTGGTAGTCCTGATCATCCAAAATCTATGTTTAAACAGCTAAAGACCTTCCTAAAGATGCAAGAGCTGAACCCCAAACTGAGTAACTGTACCAGGACAGAGAATTGGTTCAGTCCCTCTCCTATTGGAGCCAACAACACAACAGGCTGCTTTTTTTAAATTTTTTTTTAATATCCTTTTGTTTAGTCATGTTCCATTTATTTGCTTAAAATAAATGCAGATAAATGCAGAATAACACCTTCTATATAAAATATAAGACAGAATACCTTCAGCAGAAGCTAGAATTTTAATTTCAAAATACTTTCACTTGGTGTATTTGTTGCTTCTTTCAAAGTCCTGTTTGATTTTAGTGTGACATTTAATTATTTCATTATTGAATCAAATTCATCTGTACTAACTCAAAAGCACTACCAGTCTTTTCCAATAGCAATCTACCCACTTAATTTTCTCTTACATTGTTTAATTTAACCCAATGTAGATATCTGCCTATTATTTCCTAAAAAATGTACTGCAGTTTGTTTACACCAAGAAAAGCAAGCAAAAAATCCTGAATTCATAATACAGGAAATAGTCAGATGCTTTCTTTTTGCTTCTTAAATTTTTTCTGTTATAAAAAAAAAAAATAAAATAATTCCAACAAGCCTGCTAAAGAGAAGGAATTAGATAAATGGACAGAGTTCAGTAAAGGCCGCTTTTAAATGTAGTAGGACTCTGTCATTACTCAGTTCTCCTGCTTACAGCATATTTTGTCTTTATTGTAAGGCAGAGTTCAGGCTGCATACATATCCTATTGAGCCAGACACCACTCCTCTTCCATTCAACTCTTCTTTATATGACAGCATTTTACCTGCCAGTAGGATTATTATTGAGACATCTTCCCTGTGGTTTGAAGGATTTGTTTATTCGAGGTTTTTAAAGACTGCTCCAATTTTTATTTCCTCTCCTTGCCGTGACAGAGATCATATCTAAGTGAAATTACCCCTGTGTTGAATAGATTTGCATCTCCTCTTGTGATTCTGTAGATGCAGATGTAGGTGTGCCCGAGTGTCTGCAACAGGATGGGTTTCAAGGCACCCATGTCTCAGAGATCCAGTCCTCCTCCACAGGGAGGGAGTCCTAATCTGGCAAAGACTAAAACTGCGTAGGAAAAGCCATACCATTTCAGGGTTTTACACCAAGTGGCCCATGAAGCATCCAGGAGGGGATAGTGAGAGCATTAAACAAAACAGTCCAGACTCACAGGAATCATCAGCACAGCCCTGGTGCAGCTCTGGGCTATGCCAGCATTCCCACTCTCACCCTACAGCTGCCCCCAGTGGTTTTTGGGGACAAACAAGCTGAGTCACAGGCATATGAGCTGCAAGTTGTGTCATGCCATTCTTCAGCAAGACAAGAAAATAGTCCCTCACCCATTTTGATTACTGATATGAACATCACCTTAGCAACGACTCAATTTTCTGCCAAGACTCAGCAAAGGCTCTAAGCAATTTCTTCATCCCAATGAGTTCCTGGTCATAGCTTCTGGAGGGATTTTTTTCCACAGTGCTTCACAACAGACCTAAAGGCTTTGTTAGATTGAGACCCAAACAAATATTGAGACCAAAACTGGTGTTAACCTTTCTATTCAGAAATAACCACCATGGTTTCTTAAAAAAATCAGGTTTTTATTCTTTAACTCAACATCAAAAAAAAAAAAAAATCTCATATCCTTTTCCCCTGTTCCAGATATAGCCTTAGATGTTTTAACAAAGTAAGCTTTTCTTCTTCTCAGAGCAGCTTTTTTGAAACTTCCATTCTTCATTTTTTCTTTTCAGATGAAAGTTGTAGCTTTATCAAAACTAGGTCTAGTCAAGATGTACTAACCTCAGGTGTGAACCAGCCAGTTCCATGCTCCCGTTCCCTAGAAACATTTTTTATTGCATGATCATTAAATATGATCATTCACAGTCCTAGCAATTAAAACAGCAAACAGACATCTGTGTTGTGAGACAAGTTAAGATAAGGTTCATTTATATTAGTTTATTGGTTTGGGATTCCTCTGTCTTAACACTCCCCAAGTTTTGGCTCATCCCTGAGCCTGCCTAAACTGGGCATTTATTTCCTGTTCCTCAAGCTCAACTATAGAGTCTCAGACAGGACAAGCCAAAATTGCCATTAGCGTTTTAGCAAGTCCAAAGTTTAATGAGGGATAAATGTTAATTTTAAAGTGCATACGAGTGGATTTAAGAAAATACTTGCTTTGCTTAACTTTGCTTAACAGGTCTTACCCTGACCTAAGGTTTAATCCAGTGACATTTTACATGAATCACTCCCTCTGGCACCAGACCCACCACTGCTTGTGCTGTCTATTTCACCCCCTCCACCTGTTCTGGGAGGCTTCACACATTGGAGTTTGTTTCCCAGTTCTGTTGCTGTACCGTCTGGGAAACCTTTCTTCTCTCTAACGCCCTCCATAACACGGATTCCTCTTTAAACTCTTTCCTTAAAGCTTTCCTGTACACTTCACTTCTGATTAATATTAAGTACCATTTCTGTTCTTTGTATTTCCCCATCATTTGCAGCTAGTCTGTGATAATACATTCCTGGCACTTCTGCTTCTTTTAAAATCCAACTTTTTGTCCCTTCATCTCTGTCTCTGTATATTATTTTCCTTGTCTAGCAGCAAAAGTACCTTTGTTGCCCACTCATTTCTCATCTTTGTCCTACTAAGTTCTGTATTTTCACATCACTCATAAAGTGATCTGAAGTAAAAAAGAAACTATTTTTCTAGATGGAAGGTCTTTTCTAAGTGCTGCACTGGTTGCTTCCTGTTCTTGTTGTTTTCTAGCCTTGGGAAACCCTATAGAAGTAGGAAAAAAAAATCACTCAAAGTGGTAAAAAATGTAATTTTGACCAGAATTGATGGTGCAGTAAAGAGAAAGGCAGTAATGGAAGAGGAATGGCATTACTTCCCATTCTGGACAGCTTTTGCATGGGGTGAGAACCTTCTGGGAAGCTTCAACCCAAGTTCTGTTCCTGTTGCTATGTGTCCCTATAGAAGCATCAGCCACAACTGGATGTTACTGTGCTACTGAAGTGGCACAAAGCAAAAGATTCAGAAAGCAGAGAAGTATTCCCTTATAAATTCTCTATATGCAAAATTATAGTTGTTGTAAAAACCCTAGTAAAAAATAAGCACTTCTAATGAGCCTTCCAAGATCCCCAGACTGTGTTCCTGAAGAGGCAATGGCAAGCTGTGCATCTAGTGGCCACACCCAGTCCTGCTTATCTGCTTGCAGAAATGACCAGATGTACTGGAAATTACACAATTACATCAGGAGTGTTACCAGCACATTGTCTTTCCACATAGCTTTCAACTAGATGCCCTCTGGACCAAAACCGAAAATCACAAATACTGTGATGATGGCATATCTTTATATGGCATAAATACTTTTGACCAACCATTAATTCATTGTCATAGCCTGACTTGTATTTGGAATTAGTCTAAAAATGTGTCAATGAAGCAATGGCTTGTATCTGGGGTCTGTGTGAGATTAATGAATTTGAGAAACAGAGAGCTTGACAGCATGAGACTGTCATTTATATTGGGAAAAAGACATATCCTGTGGCTTGGGCTCTGTGTTAATCCCCAAAAAGTCACGTCCCAGAAGTTTGCAAAGGTCTTTTTATTAATTTAAGTTATTTTATTGGACAAATGAGCAACTTCAGGAACTCTAATCATTGTTAGTCTACATCGTGGTATGAAACAGGAAATTGGAGCACCCTGTGCGTTCAAAAGTTGAAATGAAAAGTTACACACAGAGCATACATTATTCATAGAACACAAAATACACATTATTAGAACAAGAGAAAGCTATTTTCTTTGGAACAGTAAAATAAGACTGCCTGAAAATTATGCAGTGGTATGTCACTTGGGGAGAGCCCCAAGTTAAACAGCATTCCCCACCTGTCAGGACGCGTGTTTCACTCGCCTGCTGCTGGAATGAGCAGGGATTTGTTTTCAGTAAAGACTTCTGGTTCATCCACCATAACACAATTTGCTTAATTTTGTATTCGTGTCCTGTAACTACTGAAGTGAAAGAGATGCCAAAATAAAAATGAAAATAAAATCTCCAGAAAATAAAATACTAGGTGAGGACAAGGCTTTCAAAGAATGGAACCGAGATACATTTTAAAGCAGATTTATTACTTTGGTGTTCAAATTATGGTAGAAAAATTTAAATTAAGATGTCCTTGAGTATATCTTGGATTTTTGACTAATGTGTCTCTGAAGATCCCAATGCTGTACATCTAGGATATTGAAATTCGTACTGTGAGCCATTAAAATAAGGTGGGATTCACCTGAACCAACTTCATTAAATTAGGCACCTAGCTGAAATCAAACCTTTAGTTTCTTTCTTTAGTGAAGGGGAAAAGAGGGGCATTGCCAAAGAGTAATTCATCTCCCCACACCGTATTTGCTGTCCCAGGAAGGGACGAGCAGCTCTTCAAAAATGCCTATGGCATATAGACTGTGTCTGCATTTAGATGTCTAGCTCACATTTAATGTTAAATTTGGACAGACTGAAGCAAAATTAGCTGAATCTCTCCCAAAAGCATGTGAAATAAAAGGTTAAGTAAAATCCAGTCCAGTTTCTCTGCTGGTTTGCTCAGTGAAGGCAGGCAAGTTGTTCCATATATTCATGTTTCTTTTCCTGCTTCCTTCTTTCATTTAACTAAACTAATAGCTAATACAAGAGTGTTCCTGGCTTCTGTCTGTGTTGTCTAGACACAGTTATAATAACAGTTCTATAATAATGGTGTTTAACAAAGTCTGGATAAGGCAGGACATCAGGAATACTATGTTCCTCAGCTATTTATATATGTAGTATTTTACTTGGTGGTGATATGCTACGTGCAGTTGCCACACCAGCTTCTGCTTGTGCAGGTTTTTATGACCAAGTGCAAGATTTAAATATGTCTGTGCAGCAAAGGAGGAAGGTCAGAAAGAGCTGCACATGTCTCAGTGAGACAGAAACTAAATGCTAAAACCTTGATATTTTGTTGTAAGTTACAAACACTAAACGAAATACAGAAACAAAAGAACAAAGAAAAAAAACAAATCAAAAACCAGAAAAACCATGATGGTGGGTTTGCACGGCCTCATACTAGCATTTTCAGCAATACATTTAAATCCTGAGTCCTGCTCTTCAGCAACAACAGTTAATGGAAGTCCTGTGTCTCTGTTAGTGGAATTATATGAATAATGCAACATGATGTTCATTTGGTTTTTTTCAGCCCACCATTCTTCCACTAAGCCAGCTGCCAGCTTTAAGTGTCATTTCCAAGGACCTAAGGATCAGGTGGGATTATATACTCAGGCTTTCCTGATTAATAACTGTGTGAATCAATAAGGGGTAAGCCATTTAGCATAATATACCTATGAAATACTAAGTTCCCAAGCTCAATTTTTAGTTTCTGTTTCTTATGCATCTTGATATAGATGTGTCTGTTAAAGCAGAATAAAATGTCATGGCTGGGGAGTAGGTAGGTTTCTTATGTTGAGTACTTCCTTCTTGCTCTGACAAAATACATATACCCTTCAGGAATTTGACACTTTTAGAAGAGTTATTTACAAGACTTTATTTTTCAAGAATACCATCAGAGTTTTGATGTTGTTATGAAGAGGGTGATTTATTAACAAAGAATTAGGTGCTGCACTTTTCATTTCTTCAGTCAGTGAAATTTCTTTGGATCTTTCCGTCACCAAGTTGAGCTGCATATTTTAAGATTAAAAATAAATCAGATAGCAGCAACTTTGAAACAGGAAGCTGGTCTCCACTCCACAGGTATCTGGAGAATGGAAATCTGTCTTCTCCTACTTGTCTGATGCTGGTCCTTGCTCTGTTCTCACATCTAAGCAGTTAAGAAGTGGGAAACTCTATCAGGGTAAAACACATCCACAGAAGGACTTGAAAGAGTTATCCTGGCTCAATCACAGAATGGCTTGGTTTGGAAGAGCCCTTAAGGACCATCTAGTTCCAGCCTCCCACCATGAGGAGGAGTGGCACCTTGGTGATTGATGTACCAGATTCCCCCTTCCTGCCCCTGGGCTCTCTGGTGTCAGGGTGGCAGTGACACCTGTCCGGCCTGCACAGCAAACACGCTGGAAATTACTGATGCACAGGCAGGCAGAGTGAGCAAAGATCCCTGCTGCCACCGTCCTCATCAGTGCCTGAGATTGATATCACTTCTTCCCAGAGCTTATGTGGTGCCTAAAGGCAAGAGAGCTGCAAGAAAAGCAAGTGCATTTGACAAGACCAAGGACTGGTCAGGTCTGCTGTGATTTTCTCTCTTTCCATCTCTTTCTTCCTTTTCTTGTGACTTTACCGTTTAACATCTTTGTACTCTGGGGCTCAGTGATTTAATGTACCATCACTAATGGCAATTCAGACCTCATATTTCAGAAGTTGCACTACAATTCTACGACTGTACTTATGAAATGGGCAGGAGAGAAAAAAAAAAAAAAGCAAAAGGTTACTAACCAGACATCTCTTTAGAAATATTGCTCCTAATTGGAGACCAGCACTAATGAACTAAATGGGACAATGAAAAAAAGAAAAAGCAGTATTTGGAAGAGCCAGTTCAGTAATGAACTGTCAAGGCCTACTCTCTTCTCACCTAATTGAAATGCTGCTTCTGCTGCCTTTTTTATTGAGTTGCCTTTGGCTTTCAAAATACTTCCCACACACAGATTGACATGTGGATTTTATATTAACTTCTGCATTTGCTGCACATCACTTTTACAGCATTGTTTAGGCAATGAGGTGGGGAGTTTTGCCTATTTTTTTCCCTAAATAAAGGAAAGAAAATTTTGACCTTATTAATAGCAGCAAAAACACAAATTTTCAGGCAATTTTCAGGCCCACATAGCTTGGCCTACATAAATTGATTTGCATACAAGCACAGACTAGACATATTCAGGGAACTGGTTGTTTTTTTCATTATGGTGGTTAAACTAGATGATGACATTAAGAGACAGATTATTTTGTTTTGCATCCCATTTTCAAGTATTTTCTATGTTTATATCTTCATATGTTTTTAAGTTTCTAAGTGGCAATTTAAGGATTGCTGTTCTATGCCAATAAAAATAAAGATTTCGTACAAAGGAAGAACTCACACAAACTCCTTAAACTAAATGATGCTACTTCCCAGCACTTCTATTTCATCAACAAAAATAATAATTACTTCTCTTATGAGAAATAAAAGAGAAATTTGTTTACCCTCCTGCTGTTGTGACCTTAGGATTATTTGTGATGAGAGAAAACAGTCTTTTTCCTGTTTTCTTTAGTCACCAGAGTTACCCTGAAGTGCAAAAATAACACAAATCATGCTCTCATCTCCTAAGGCAACCACACTGCCTTAGATCTACAGGACAGTTTGAAGGGAAAAGAGGCTCCCTTTGTGTAGGGCTGCAGCCTCTTCTGCAGTTCCCCTTCATCCCTTGCTGCAGCTGCCCTCTGGGGCCCAGGGAGGAGTTTTCTCCAAAGAGGGAAGATTTAGAGCTGCATGTCTGTGAAAGGTATCACTTCCAGCAAAGCCAGCTGAGGTTTTACTGCAGATTTCACCAAGGTTTCCTTACTTGCTTGCTCCATAGCTGTTTTTAACGTAGCCTGCTGAGTCTTAGCTCACATACCTTGGGATTGGGATTTCCCCATCATCAGCTCAGAAAACTTCTGGTGTTTGACACTGGGTTGATCTTTCCTCCCTGCACAAATCTGGGATGATGAAGAAGAGAAGTGTCACTGCCCTGAATCTTAACCCAAGGTGGAATCCAGACCAAAGGCATGAACTGTCCCAAGTTTAATATTTCTATTCTTTTCTAAGATCAATATTTCTGAAACTAAAGATCTTTCTACAAATATCGATGTCACACTTCCATTGGAAGGAAACAATCAAATTGATTCAATAGTGAAATAATTTACCCAAAATAATAAAATAAAGTAGATAATAATAATTATAATAAAAGAAAAATAAATTTTAAAGTCTGCCACATACAAAGTAAATGATCCAGTATAAGAGCAGCTCAAGAGCCCTTCCTGGAACAGCCTAAATGAAACTGGCTGAATTAATCTAAGATAGAATCCACCCTGAATTAATTAGCATTATAACAGATCCTCCTTCTTGAGCCTTGATGTTCATTACGTTGCACAACATGATTTGCTGTGTATTTTGTATTTACTTATTGCCACTTAATTACAAGTCTGAGAGTTACTAGGTTAAGCATAGTTTAGTGCTGTTTCTGCCTGTATCATAATTGTTTTTTATAGTTCATTAAGTTTTTATGTGATTTTAGATGTTCTCACAAATCATTTACTTCATATATGATAATGTTTTATTTGCATTTCTTTGTGATCCCTTTACAGCTAACTGCCAATTATTATAGAATCAGATATTAATTCTATCATAAACTATGATATTTGTTGCATATAACTTTAAATAATAGATTATGCACAAATAAATGATAATCTAATAAATTATAATAAAAAATAATTTCTCCTTCTGTAATACTGCCCATGGACACAGAGAAAAATGCTCTAAACATCCCGATGTAAGTAATTATTAGATGTCCCCATGTGACCACATAACAAAAGAAGCTGAGAGATAAAGTGACTTGCTTATAGATTCTAATTTTAATGACCTAATTCAAAACCCTATTGAGTCCACCCACTGCCTCCAATAGGATTTGAATCAGTCCCCAGAAGTCAGCAGGAAGTGGAAAGAAGACCCCAGAATCTCTGTTAGGGCCAAACCCTCTAATTAACAATCCGGAAAATGATTCATCATAACGAGAAGTATTTTATTTTATTTGTTGTAGCTAGAAGTAAGTTATTAACTTCCAATGTCACTTTGGATCCCAAAGGATCCTAAACTGCCAAGGCCATGAAAAGAGACCACACTTGTAAATTCAGACTGATCAGTTTTGCTGCTGAGATTTTATGTCATTTGCTGTCCAGTAGCTCATAATTTCTTTCTCCCAGCAGTTGCTGTCAGTTAGTACTTTCCTTTAGCCAGAAACTGTCTCTTGGAGACTGAAAAACAGTTTTGCATTCTGTCATCCTCCTCATTTTGGTAGTTTCACATCTGCAGTAGAAGATGTACTGCCTGAATATAGCAAAAGAATACAGATGTAGCATATAACATCCCTCATTTATCTTCACTTGCTAATGATCATTAGTAGCTGAAAACGGATGGATTTGAAACCAAAGCTCCAAACCTCAGGTCATCAAAAATGATATAACTAATTATGTTTGATGATCCTTTAATATTTTTAAATTAACTACATCAGGTTGTACCCATGTCAAAGTGATCCTTTGGTAGCAAAAGGGCACCAAGAGGCAATATTTTCTTGCTGAGGGAACAAAAGTCTGGGGACTTAAACAATGCTTTAGCTTCTCGTTTCTGCTCCTCAAGCAGAAAGGAGAATCCTTCTTTCAAAAAATGTTTATCACACAGCAGCAGAAAAGAGCCCTCACCATGGCAGAGCCTGCTACTGACTAGGAGTGCTCTGTCAGACCTGGGACAGCCAAGCAGCTTCCTTCAGGAGCCACAGGAAAGCTGTGGGAATACTGCACCTTTCTGCCAGCCTGCACTTCCCTGCACACAGCACCAAGTTTTTGGTGAATATACTGTCAAGACTCTTGATAATATTAACATTTACTCTGTTTGGGATGTGCAGATCATTCTCAGCTCTGTTTTTTAGCATGGAAGATAGATATATCTCTTTCCTGTATGCCAACCCAAGGATTATGCTACGATTTTTTTTGCGAGATTTAGCTCAAACTGTCATCTCCAGTTTATTTTTTCAGAAGCAAGAGTGCAGCTGCATTTCAATCCAATCACAGTAAATACTATTCCACGAACAAGATGATCTCTACTCTCGTTACAGTGTCTAACTAGTGAATAGCAGTCCTAAATCCATCCATAAGTATGTGTTGCCTTCTCTAAATAGGCTTGCTGCAAAATCCTAGGAATGTAATAAGCCTCAGGAACCAAATTACTTTATTGCCTACTACTTCACATGGTGTTGAAAATTATTTAAGACAGAGGATAACACTGAAACAGAGCACAGGAATAGAATAGAGCTTCTGAAGCAGCATGGACTGCTGCAGACCTGCTCCAGATCTGCTGTATCACCATGGAGAAGTTATTTCTCTTTTTCTATTTATCACCCATCACTGATTTATCTGCCAGATCTTGTCCATCTTCCTGGCAAAGAACGACTCCTGCCACATAAACAGGCAGGCAGAGTCCAGCACAAAGGGCCCCTGCTTGGCACTAAAGAAACATACTTTAGTGCCTGTGTCCAAATTTGACATACAGGTTGCAGATAACTTCACAACATGTCAACATCTTGAGGAATGAAGCCCAAGATGATCAATAATGGACTTAATTTGGCAGTTTAATAACTTAATAACTGCTTGTTGTCAGCTCTCATAGCAGAGGTACTGAAGCAATAGTGTAGATATGTATTTCAGCACAAAGCATGTCAAGACTGAGACTAAGCCCACTTCATCCTGCAGTTATTTAAGCTGCAGAAGTTTGCACAGAAGCAGAAGAGATTCACACATCCATCCTGTTCATCTGTATGTGTCTCTTGCTCTGCCATGTGCTGGCTGCACTGCAGCACACTTGAAGTCTTATGAGATGAGCCAAGGGGTCCTGAGGTAATAGGAACCAACAGGGAAACTCCAGTGAGATACCTCAAAGGAATTAAGCAGTGTTCCTCTAAGAAGGTGGCACTATTGATCTGACCATCTGAGGAGACTCTACACCAAAGCACTCAGCATGGGCAACAAACAGGAGTTAGAAGCCACCAGGCTGCTAGGAAGATATGACCTAGTTGCATATTAATGAAAATTGGTGAGATGAATGCAAGACTGGGGTGTGGCTATCAATGGCAACAGACTATTCAGAAGGACTGGAGAGGACAGAGGAGTGGAGAGTTTGCCCTCTACATCAAGAAATTGAGAGATTGTGAAGAGCTGAGAAAAAATACCTATAAGCAGGTGAAAGTTTTTTAAGACTTAGAAACTGAGGAAACAGAGGAAGCTGTATCACTGATGTCTACTACAGGCCAGCTGAACAAAGTTGACCTACTGATGAAGCCTTCTTGTTCCAGCAAGGTACCACATCTGCAACCTCTAGTCCTGCTGGGGCACTTCAACAACCTCAGTGTCTGCTGGAAAAGTAACAGAGCTGTAGGCAAGCAGGAAATCCTGCAGTGCACTGAGCAAAACTTTTTAAGCTAAGTAATGGACAGATATTACTTAAGTCACATAATAGAAAGGTCAGAGCAGAAGGAGGGGCAGGAGGAGCTCCAGGCACCAGAGCTGAGATTCCCCTGGTGCAGCCCATGGTGAGGCAGCTGTGCCCCTGCAGCCCATGGAGGTCCATGGTGGAGCTGAGACCCTGGAGGATCCCATGCTGAAGCAGGTGAATGCCTGAAGGAAGCTGGAAATCCCCCATGGAAAACATGCACTGGAGCAGGCTCCTGGCAGAACTTGTGACCCTACTTGAGACACACACTGTTTAAAGATTTTGGTTTTATTTCATGTAACCCCAAATTTATCTAATGTCCCCAAGTTGAGTCTGTTTTGACCATCACAGTAATTGGTGAGATGGCTGGTCCCTGTCCTCACCTTGGCCCACAAGACCCAATATTCATTGGATGGTCCTGTGATATGAAAAATGGAATGGATATCTACTTTTCAATGCATATTTCTACATGTCCTCTGTGTGTTCTTTGGCTGCTTGGTGGGCCTAAAGATTCTTGTTTTCAGTATTTTGATTGTTTGAGAATAATGTCAAGAGTGACTTTCACAGCAATTTCCTTTCTGTCAAATCTCTTTTATTCTTAATTAAGTGTTGCACTGTAATGTGTTTGGACATATTCACTGACTTGTAGAAAGGGGAAAAAAAGTGTATTCAAGGAATGACCTGCCCAGAATAGATGCCATAAGTGATAAAGTATTCTTATTTCCTGTAATTTATTGCTACATATGACTGTAGCCATAGCATCAAGTGGTGAGACCTCATTAGGTCCCTTAAGGTCAGTCTAAATTTATGCTCACACAGAGATATCCACTGAAGACTGAAATATCCAGGAAGAGCTTACAGCATTTGGTTCATTTTTCAAAATCTAAGTCACAGCACATACCACATGATCCCCCTTGACACTGCCACTGGTAAAGGTGCCCACTTATTAAGAACTTATCTTCCCCATACCTTCAATATGAAATTTTTTTTGCCTTAGTCACTTTGATTATGGTCCATGGCAGTCAAGCTAATAAAATTAACCCATTCCACAGAAAGTAGAGGGATCTCCCCTTCACAAGTCAGCCTTCTCCCCTTCCTTGCTTGCTGTTGCCCTGTCTTCCTCCCTTTCATCTCTTGTACTAGAAACATTTTTAACTCAACTCACTAAAGCAATTTTGGCTCTATACTAATGAACTAAATAAATGCAGCTATTCTGCACCAGAACTGGCACAGGACAAGTGGTGGGGCCACATAGTCAGAAGGCAAGAGGAAAGGTGGAGACAGCAGGATGGAGTGGGAACTCCCCGATTAAGCAGTGCCCAGGCCCACCACAATTCATACCAATGCACCAGGATTCATCACACTTAACTGCAGCCAGATGGGAACAGGACCAATTTTAGGCTGTCTCCTTCCTTCTTTAGACAGAAGAAGAAGGACGGCACCTCTGCAGAATGCTTCATTTCATCTCACCCCTCTCTGCTGACTACAGAGAAGACTGAAGATTGGCTTAAATTAGACTTCTGTTGAGCAATTGAAGTGCCTAAACAGGTGTGCCTAAGTGCCAGAGGAGACACCCCAGGGTGTCATATCAACCTCAGATAGACATTTTGGATATCCCAGAGCATCCATAATGATACTGATTCTTAAATATAGGCACCTACATCACTCTCCCAACCTCTCCCTTTTGGAAGTGCAGTTACTTTAAAGGGAATGACTCTTTGGATCCCCCTTCTTTCACATCGATGTCAATCTGTGAACCCAGGAAGTTGAAGATATAAAGAGAGGCTTTCTATCTTTGTTCCAGGATCCTAGTCTCCCAGGATAAGTCAAAGTGATTATCTGATAAGGACCCTGCGTGTTACTCTCGTGTCTGCAGAAAAATACACTTGAGGGGGTTTTGTTCCTGCTCTAAATTCCCACTGAAAGCCATCCAGCCCCACTGAATTCTGCTTATGCCAGAAAATCTGCCAATGGAAGTTGTCATCCTCATGCTGCTAATTCTGCTTGAAGGTATAAAAAATGTTATTATTGTGTTTTCCCCAATGGCTCCGTTTGCTATGGTATCTAAATATCTCACCACACATTCAACCTCTCCCATCTCAGTGTTCAAAATTTCCCAGGGTCTATAGAGGTCATGCACTCATACTTTAATATGTAGCCATTCCCCTGAATATACTTTAGAGTGTCTCCCTACTTTTGTCAGGCTTTCTGACCAGAATTTTTTTATATCACTTTGTAGTTATACTTCCTCAATCCAGGCAAAACCTCCAGTGCTTTAAACTCACATCAATACAACTCAGAAGATAAAAAAGGCAGGAATATTTTTAGCAGATATGCTCTTGGCCAAACAGCACAGCTCCTTCATACCATAACCATAGATAACTCAGGACAAAACCATCAAACAGACTTGAGTGGGAAAAAACAGAAAAACAGCAAAGGAGAAAAACAATTGGGATTGAGATGCTTTTACTCTAATGTACATGATACTTGTTCCAAGCACTGAAGTCTGAGTATACTTCTTTGGCTAGAAAATTTTTGAACAATTTTCCCAGGTTACCTAAAAGATTCAGAGACACTGTATTCAAAAATACTGCTGGGAGGCTTCTTTCAGTATCTCCAGATAATGCTACCTGAGTTTAAATAATGTGCTTAACTGAGGTAGCAATTGTTTTTCAACACTAAGTGTCTCCTAAAAAATAGAGATCCCTTATGTGTATCATTCAGGCAAGATTTTTAACCAACTTCCACCACTTAGAGTATTGTCTTAACACCCAGGCTAGTGAGTCATTTGCCTGGTCCCATTATATATATATTGTTTTTTTAGCATAGTGTGTTCTTGTACACTCAGAATAACTCCTGCCGAATGGGGTAACTTCTAAATATTTTTATCTCTGCAGTATCTCTTGCCTGTAGACACAGCCTGTATAAATATTTCCCTTTTGTCCTCTGCAGTGTCCCAAGAGCTTCAGCTAGATTAAATTGGACAGAAACCAACACAAACCGAGAATACACCTGGCAATTGGGAAATCCAGAAGGAATTCCGTCACTTTACAAATATGTATGAACAAGTAGGAACTGGTATTCCAGTGGCAACATTCTTTCATATATAAACATATAATTTCTGGGGCACTGAGATGTTGGGTGTCTGTTCAGTATGAGTATTTGCATAACTTTTCAACTATCCCTGCAGGATCAGCAAATTTAAACTTTAATTCCCAGGCAGATGCCTGTCAGGAAGCTCAGCACTGAAAAAAGCAGCATGTCCATGAGGTCATGGTACGTATAAGCAGAATTAGCACAGAATCACAGAGCAGTTTAGATAAGAAAATTTTAGATTGTGTAGTCCAGCCTCTACCTTGGAGCTGCATCCAGCTTGCTCAGGTTTTTAGGAACTCATCCAGTTGCACACTGAGGATCTCCAGTAACGAAGATTTGACAATCCTTCTGGGCAACAGCTTTAAACCTATTTCCTTACATGAAATCATAATTACACATACTCTAATTTTTGGCTGCTAACCCTTGTCCTGTGCACCTTGCTCTTGTCTATATCCATGAATCTCAGAGAGTTCAGCTCCATCTTCTAGGCAACCTCCCATTAGGTAGCTGCAGACAGCAGCAAGATCTCCCCTTGTCTTAAGGCTCAAATCCCCCAGTTTTTTCAGCATCTCCTTTTACATCCCATGCACCAGCCCCATGACTTTGTAAGTGATTTTCTAGTGTATTTGCTCCAGTACACCTACATTTTTCTTGCAGAGGAGCCAAAATATGAGCACAGTGCTCCAAATGTAGTCTCACTCATGCTGAGAGTAATGGAATGTTTACTGCCCTTGAGCTCTTGCTAATTTCTCTCAAGCTTATAATGCAAAAGTACAGCTTTGAATATGTGATCCAGAGAGCATCCATAGAGCATCTTGATGTAACAGTAAATGTGAAAGCAGAGCAGGAATGTTCTTGGGTTATCAAGATGGAAGATTCTTCTTCATCAGAAATAACTTTCCTCAAAGAGATTTAATCTGGGGAGTGAGATCTAGATGGATTTTTTTTTCTACACATCTGATTTTTTAACCATGAATTATGAACTTTATACAAGATGCTGCCAAACAAAAGTCTATTCATTCTATTCTATTGCAGTCTATTTCACGTATGAGATCAGTTAGCTCTAAGGAGCCATTTTGACCCTAAACACACTTTAATTTTTTGGTTTCCAGCTGCTAGTGGTTGCTGCAGGCATAAACAGTGCTTCATTCCTGTGCATAAAAGAACTCATTAGCAACATTCAGACAAATAACTATATGAGCAAATATGGCTAGTTTAAGCAATATTTGCAAGAGAAAACAATTTAGGTGCCATGAAATTACAGCTTGATATGTCCGTGAGCAGGGCAGTGTGTGGGATTCTTCAAAGCAGTTGACAAACACAAAGCTGTTCCCAGCAAGGCTCTCAAGGACAACAAATTTTGATCTTCTGGAAAGCTGTTCATTGATCATCAGTGTAACTTCAGACAAGAAGGAGATAGAATATCTCTCTCTCCTTCACTGGAAAGACATTAAGTGAGATGAGGCAGGAAAAGTTCTGCTCCACTAAGAGACCTGCATATCTAAAGCAGGACAGTAAAGAGATTTGTACCAAGTGAGCTCTTGTGCTAAACCAGGACTCAACAAGACATATGATCCAGGCATATTCTCTTTGGAGGTTTTTTTGGTAAAACTTCCATGCAGTGCCATGTTCACCCACTCAGAATGCACTAGTTGTGTTTCCATCGGGTAAAGTAGCCTGAAAAGACCCACAGTGAGCCAAGGAAATGCTTCTAAGGATTTGCATCCACTGAGAAATTTACTGCTCTGTGTTCTGGTTATTTCTGCTAACCCCTTTTCCAGATACTTAATTGCTTCCTGGTGGTTTTGTAAGCATTTGTTTTGTTTCATCATACTGTTACACTATCCATAAAAGATAAAGCAATTCTCTAGACATCTCGAGCAGTCATCTCAGAAAAAGCTGTCCTCTCTCTTACCACTGATTTAAGACAGGACTCATTCCCAGACAGACCAGGGCTGCACAATGCACATGATACATAAGTGATTCAAGTGAAGAGAATAAGCCAAGGACAAGATTGGAACAGTTTACAGACTTTTTATTTAAGAAAGGAGCTCCAGTAAGTTTTCGGTGGCATTTCCAGGATGTGATTTAGTGAATTGAGCAAATAACTTACTCAGGGTAGCAGGTTACACTTTTACCTCTGATCTCTGCTCTGCAGAAGCCTGACCTCTGTGGCTGTCAGTCCTTTATCTTTTCCAGTTCATGTCCTCATTTCTTCAAATTAATAAGTGCAGATGTTTTTAAGTATGTGCTCACATGGTTCCATTTGTAGGAATTTTCAAAACTAAACTTACTGTAAAAATCTTCCTCTGTCTTCTGTTAAAATCCAGGAGTCTGTTAGTTGGTATTTTTACAGTGTTCTTAGTGGTATAAACATGCCTATAGTAAGAAAGAAATGGACAGAAGTATATTCATCAGGCAGAAAAGTAAGTTGTGAATGAAAGACTGTCTGCCTTCCCTTAGTCCCTCCAGGACAATAAACATAAATCTCCATCAATATAGGGTATTAAACACAGTGATATGAATTGGAAATGTAATCATATTTTATTATTATATAGGAAGTCACAACAATGACAACTACTGGGGTTATCTGCCACAGGACAGCAGCAGAGGTCAAAAAGGGCACAAGGCATGTCATATACTACAAAACTCAAAAGGTTTTGCTGTAGTCAACACCTTCTACATCTCCCACCCCTCAAGACAGGAGGTCATTCATGATCCTCTGCACAAGTCTGTGTAGCCCTGGGTCTGAGCACTCAGACCCACAGAAATCGTGTGGTTTGGAAAAGCAGCAGATGTGCTGGGTCACACTGAGGTCCCAACTAGCCCCACGTCCTGTCTCCAGCAGAGACAAAGCAGATGCCTGTGAAATAGCTAAAAGTCAGAGCAATCATCACCACAGCTTCCCAGAATATTCTTCTATGGCTCCACAATCTGTAACACAGGAAGCCCCAGAGCCAAAGCTAGTATCTTTATAATAGCTTTGAATATGTCTTTCTTCCCTGAACTTATCCATGCAAGCAATTGAAACATTTAGCATTTATGTAAATGTTTAGCATCTGCAACAGCCTTTGGCACTGCATTATACAACCTAACTTCATGTGCAACTCTAACCACCTCCTTGTATTTGTTTCCAAGGCCTTAAATTCAAGTGTTGTTTGATAATCTCAAATCATGTGTAGGAAAAAGGCAGCAGCACCACCTCTAAGGCTGCTGGCACTCACTAACCTGCCATCCGAGGAAAGGAATTCTTCCAGCCCACTCACTGGTGTGTTCTTAAAGCAGGTGGGCCAGGAAATCTCCACAGTGAAGTTAGATAGCTCTCCTGGCTTATCCTAGCACTTCAAAGAGCAAATGGAATTACATACGGTCACTTAAGGTGGGACTTTATTGTCAAAATTGGCAAGATTTATCAAATCAACTCTGTTACTACAAAAATACCAGAACTTCTGAAAAGAAGAATTCATCAGCTTTTATACTTCTTTGTATTGAAGTCCAGGGTTTTGAGGTGGGCTTTTTTAGGTTTTGGTGGTGGTGGTTGTTGTTGTTGTTTTGATTTTTCCCCCCCATTCATTACAAAATCCTAGGTCCTATGAAGGACTAATATCTATCCAGTATGAAGTTTTTATCATGTTCATCATGGACAAAAAACCCTCACTTATCTGCCTCCATTTTATGGTCTTCAGAGCAGATTCAGTCCACTTTACCTCAGGTCAAGGCAAGTAAAAGGATCTTTGTTACAACATCAATTTTCAACCATTCCTTGCTTTCCAGCTTATTTGTCGAGTGGTTTCTGTGGTCATAATCACTTCCCCATAACACTGCCTTCAAATGATTCTCTTAAGTGCATGTGTAACATGTTGGGCTCCAAAATGTTCTATCTACACTTCTGCTTCTTCATAGTCCCTGATGATTGTATATGGACCTTCACCATCTCTCGTGGTCCAAAGAGACTGCATCTCTTCAGCACCTATTTGTTCAACAGAGTTCTGTATATATGACAGATTTCTTTTTCTCTGCTTAGTATCTTGTTTCAGATTTACTGTATCTTTTCATTGAATTGAGTAGGCTAGATCTCATACCATGCTGAAGGTGAAGGCAAATCCTGGATTTTTGATTTTCCTGTTTTGGTTTGGTTTGCTTTCCTAAGAGTTCCTACCTTCCCATTTTCTGTGTATTTTTTCACTGCTACTCAGCCCTGAGCTGAGCTGTCTATATACTTAACCATCCTAGTCATAAAACTTTAGCCTTGTGTCTTAGTCAGCTCCTGGGATCCACCTACATCCCACATATGCATCTAGATTGAATGTCATTTGCCATCTTTTTTCACCTGGTCATTCAGAAAGGTAAGGTCATTCTTCAGTATTTCAGTCAACTCTCAGCATTGAGTAAGAGTAGTGTCAGCAAACTCTCACCTCATTGCTCCAGCCTTTTGCCAGACCATTTGCAAATGTGGAATATCACAGCCTGTGGGTTTATTTTGGTAATTTTCCCTCCTGGTGAGAAATGAACGTTTATTTCTACTTTGTTTCCAATCTTTTAGGGAGTTATTTATCCAATTACTTTATCCTTTCCCATCTTCATGTCCTTAGCAATCTTCAACGAGAAGTTTTCTTGATTGCCTATTGCAAATGTAAGTAGTCTATGAGACTGAGACTTGTCCATGGTAAGTGTCTGTTTTCCCTTATCACACCGGTATCACAGCAGATAGGTGATCTGTAATATGTTTTTGTGGTCAGCTACAGCCATTCCTAGCCAAATGGCTCACATACAAGTTCAAATGCTGTTTACTCAGAAAAAAATACTCCCTGCCAGAACCTTGAATAGTATATTTTCTATTAGCCAGGTGTTAATTATAAGTTCTTTCTGAATTCTAGGCTTAATGTTGAGCTTTCTTGGTGATATCCAGTCTCACCAGGCAGGATGTCACATTAGACAATCGTGTTAGCCCTTCCTATAATGATCACAAGAGTCCTAAAAGCTACTGGCAAAGCTCAAGTGTCATACAAAATAAATGAAAATCACTCTTGATGATCACTCTGTGATGTTAGTGAAAAAGAACACTTTTGTGAGGTTTCACTCTAAGAGCACTTGAAAGGAGTAATCCATGCACACAAGGAAGAGCAATGAAAACGTGCTTGCACTAGCACCAAAATCATAAAGAAGAGCCATGACTCCCCTGCACCCTGCCTCCTGCTGGCTGACGTTTGACACAAGAGGTCAGTGTATAATAAAGCAAGATTGACAAAAAGATGTGGAAAACAGCAGAAACAAGAGGCAGTATGCACAGGTCCTTGTAAGGTCTGAGAAGGATCCTAATCAAAACGTCTGTGTAAAATCCAGAGAGGTCATTTGGCACCTGAACTGACCAACAATATGCTAAAAGTTGAATGCAGAATAATAAGTCTAAAAACTGTATTTAACTAATATTCACAAATTTCTTCTTTCCTTCTGTGAATGGAAGAGAACACAATGAAAATAATGAGTCTGAAAAGAACTGAAGGGGGAGAAAAAAGCATGCAAATTTATTGTGGGGGATAAAAAAAACTGTGCACAGAAACAGGAGTCTAATACATGCCTTGCAATTAGCCAATTGCCACGAGAATTATAATCACAGAATGGTTTGGGTTGGAAGGGGCCTTTGAAGATCAATGAGTTCCAACCCCCCTGCCATGGGCAGGGACACCTTCCACTAGACCAGGTTGCTCAGAGCTCCTTTCAGCCCTGGCCTTGAGCACTTCAGAGATGGGGCAAGTTAGAAGCTCTGATTATTATCATTAATATGAACCAAATCTTCCCCTATATTCTTTCTTGTATTGCAGAACAAAGAGAAAATTTCTCAGGATTTTATGATCGTATAAAATTTGACATTTAAAAATCAGGTAGGTAGACTGACCTATCTGTCTGCTGCACCATTTTTTCTTCTATGTTTCTAGTTGCAGGCATGCTCAGAGATATTGTAGAATTTCAAAATTTCACACTGGAGAGCACTTCCAATCTAATTTGCAGTCTCAGCTTATCTTTGTTTATTTGTTCATATTCCAGGAAGTCTGATGCCTCCATAAAATTTCCAGTGCTTGTATATTCTTGCAGGTCAGAGAGATAATTTGAAAATGCTTTTATGCTGAATACTTCCACCTTATTCCCAAATATGCTGTGCCAAATCCATGTTTTCAATTGACACCAATGAATGGACTGTATCCTTTGTGAATATGAATCAATGTAGCTTCATTGACTTCATCTTACTTGAGTAATTCATGACAGCTGAGAATCCAGCTCAAGACTTTAACTGGCTCTAAAAAGCTAGGGAAAATGAAACACCAAAATAAATCAAACAAACACAGGCACATTCAGTCAATATTTAGTACACTATGCCTCATACTCTATCACCAGCAGGTCTCTGCACCACCCAGCTCAATGTCTTCTGTATTTCACTCAATTAGGGAATGCAAATGTGCAATACCCAGAGAGAGTTAAAGTTCTGAAAGCTGAGGGAACGGAAAGGAAAAGAGGGAATTTTCTGTCCTATAAATGTTGCTCCTCTGAGTAATTGACTTGAATTTCCCAAACCTCTCTAACTCGCATACAGAGAAGTCAGGCAAACACTGACTTTTCAAAAAATTCCTTATGACATCACTCTTCATGGCCATGAAATGAGCATTGAGCAGCCCTCAGTGAGCAACGTTTACTTTGTTTGTGCTTGTTATTACACATTCCTCAATAGAGAGTGGGATAAAGTACCAGTTACTCAGGTGCTGTGCTTTGCAGCCCAAGGTAAAATTAAAGTCCAGCTAAGCCAGGCATTGAACAGAACACAAGAGAGGCTTTAAGACTGCAAAGAAAAGCACACAAGAAAATAAAGAGCGTTAACCATCACTGCAAACTCTATGAGCACTTGGTTGCAAGCCAATCTCAAAGCCCTCTTTGAGGGCTCTGAGCTGTGATTTGGCTACTGTGATCAGGAAAGGCTCTGGTAGAGCTAAGAGCAACACTCCAAGTCAAAAGCCTTCTTCTCTCCAGCTAGACTTTAAAAAGAGAAGTAGAGTGACAGGGTATAGACATGAAGATAGCAGTTGGAGACTCCAGTTTTTCATTTTATGGGTATGGATTAAAGAGGATGACTGAGGACTGCAGTTCCCTATGCATACACAATCCTGCAGCTAGCAAAGAATACAGTTATGCAAACCCAATGCTTGACACATTTTGGCCAGATGACAGCTCTTGTTCTCCATTTACACTGGGGCCATGTAAGGATTTTTGTATGCTCTTTTCAAAACATCTATTTTGCAATTCTGATCTTTCCAAATGAAGCATATGGCATCTTTCCAGGAGCTCAGGGCCCTATCAGATATTTATTTTAGGGATTTCACTAGAAAAACACAGATGTGGGAGAGTTGTCCAGGCAAAACATTTAATTTTTTTCCATGAAGATGCTTCCCCTGTAAGCCAGTCAAAGCTATTACAGTTTGAAAATATGTTGTAGTCAGGTGTTGTCACCAGCAGGTTCATCTTTTTGTAAATACAGCCTCCAACCCTCTCTGTGCATAAGATGAAAACCCATTCAAGAAGAGTCACAAGCCTCACAATTAATCATAACATTTATTCAAGACAATTTAGACAGAGATTGTTTTATAGAGAGTAAAAACAATAAACTTCTCCAATCTATCAAATTTCTGGAATTTACTCCATGTTAACAGGAGCAAAGAAGTGAAGCTTTGCAGTGAACACAGGAAAGCAGAAGTTATCAGTACAGACATTTATATCCCACCTCAGTGGGCCAAATTTTATGTCACTGTAAATTAACTTTAACGTATTTAACTAATTATTTTAATTGACTATATGTGAGGGTTTTTTTTTCCCAGCTGATTTTGGTGAAGGGAGCTAAATCTGGTTTAAAAACAGAGACAGAGCAACTGGCAGCTTCTGCTGCTTTCTTCCCTCCCACCAGCTTCTTTCCAAGACAGCTGTTCTTGTGTTGCTAACTGGTAGCTGTACTACTTGGTCCATAAAGCCAATGGATGGTTGATCTGGCCCTATGTTCTCAGGACTTGGCAATAGCAGGATTTTTCAAAGCCTATGCCAAAGGCCAGGCATGACGTGACCATGAATAACAAACCAATCCTTACCCTCTCCAACAAACTTCCCTTCAAGAGGCAACAATGCAAGAAATGCATTAAGTGATGTACTGATGTCTAAATATTTATTCAAGCTTTTTATTCTGCCTTATATTCAGGTCACTGCTTCCTTCACAACTGTAGACCAATCTTGCATACTAATGCTGACATTTCCTAAATTTTATCTTAAAGAACGCCAGATATGCCTGACTGTTTTCAGGAGAAGTGAGGAATTTGTTTACTTGATTCATTTCTGTGGGCTCTCTTTGCCTGTCTTGTCTGGAGGGTACCAAGGATTGCTACCTTATAGAGTGCATTTTAAGAAAATGGGGGGAAAGCTTCTGGTCCTCAGTTATAAAATTCTGTTGCATAACAAGAAAGGAGTACATGATATATGTGAATGGTTTGATCATTTGAAGGAGAAGTCTTTCAGGTAATTATCACTCTCACTGGAAGGAAGCAAAGATGGCACTTGCTCAGATGTCAGAACCTGATGCCACCCTGCTGATTTAATGGATCATATTCAGTTTATGTATACACCCATTGAAGCATGAACTGGAAGGGAACTTCTAAACTACTATGCCCAGTCCTCCTTAACTGCAGTTTCTATGGGTAGCACCTGGACCATCATCGAAGGGACCTTAAGGAAGATATACTTGAAGTCTTTAAAATATCAGAGGCATTCTTACTCACACCACACTATACTTCTAACTAAAATTTCACTTGGACTTGGTTCATAATGGGTTAATAAATGATGCTTGGAGCTTTAAGGAAATTATTAAAAAATGGATGTACATTTTATGCAGTCTAATGTCTTGATTGATTAACTCTTATGACATCCAGTATTGTCATCTATTGATGTGCTTATAACTAAGACACAGCCCAAATCTATAAAGGATTTACTGTCACTATCATTCATTTATTAACACTTTATATATGTTTTATTAATAGGATCTTAATATCAATCCAAGTTAACAACCTATAACATTTTGGGGAAAGAATTGTATCATACAAATGTTATGGAATAAATAAGAAATAGTCTCCTCTTATATTGCTTAGAACTATTTCTAAGAAAATACTGTATTTCCTTTTTATTTCTAACTTCCTAAAATATTGGGGGACTAAGAAACGCACTGATTTCTATAACAATATGCCATAAAAATCCATTATGATGATCTCTGTGTTATTTTCAGAAAAGTTAAAACCCTCTTTGTTTTTACATCTTCAGTTTACATCAATGAAATTCTTAGTGGCAATCTATATGATTTAAGGACTTAAATACTGAAATAAAAGGAAAGCAAGGATCTATAGACCCTCTCTGGATCCTATTCAAGGGTCTTCATTCTAAACAGATGAGCTCCACTAAGCACTTTTGAAAATCAAGTGCTGTTGAAAATAGCATCATACACAAAAGGACTAACACTTGTAGTTGGTGAATAAAACCCATATTTCTGTAAGATATTCCCTTTACCATGGAATTAACAAGAATGGTTGAGGTGGGAGGGGACCTCTGGAGATTGAGTCCAAGCCCCTGCCCAAAGCAAGGCCAGCAGGGGCTTTGTCAAGTCAGGTGGTAGATATCTCCAGGGATGGACACTGCCAAATCTCTTTGGGCAAATTGTTTCAGTGCTCACTAACCCTTACAGTGAAAAACCTTGTTTCTCTAATTTGAATGGAATGTCTGTGTTTCAGGTTGTGCCCACTGCCTCTTGTCCTCTCAGTCAGCACCACTGAAAAGAGCCTGGCTCTGTCCTCTTTGCACCTTATCTTCAGGTATTTATAGCCATAAATTGATAAGGTCTCCCTTGATAAGGTCTCCAGGCTAAACACATGCAGCTTTTTTAGACATTTCTTGTATGGCAGATGCTCCAAATCCTTGATTACTCGAGTTGCCCTTTGCTGGACATTCATGTCCAAGTATGTTTGCAGTGAGGAGCCCAGCACTGAGCACAGAACTCCAGATGTGTCTCACCAGAACCGAGCAGAGGGCAAGCATTAACTCCCTCCTCTGTCTGGCAATGCTTTTCTTTCTCTGCAGGTGATCACAGCTATAATCACAGCTTTACTCACTGCCCTTATGCCAAAGATGAGCAGGTAAGCTCTGTTCACTCGATTCCCTTCTACTCTCTGCTTTCCACTGCTTCCTTCTGTGTATTTCAGGATCCATTTATGCAAAGAAGGCCAAAGCTAAAATCTCATGCCTAACACCAGATCTCCCTGAGCAACTCCCTCAGACAGATGTGCCATGCTCCACACTTCATTCATGGATCTTACCCTCCTTTCATGCCCCCTCAGTGACCATCCATGACACTCACATTTCAATCCTAGCACCACTGCCCCTGGAGCCAGGCCAGGCACTTCCTCCACAGAGAGCTGAGCAACTGGGTTTGGTACCTTTGCATCTGGAGAAGGAGAAAAGCATCCCAGCCCCCATGTAGAAAATGTTCTGTATAAATTGATGATCTTGAGACAGTTTCTCTCTCTCTGTAGCATGGGCCTTTCTTTGATGCAAGAATATATTTCCACAGAAATCAATAACTATAATACAACTGTCTTCCATTTCAAAGAACTGCACAAATGTAACTATAGACAATCTGTCTAAATTTCCCATTCCTTTTTTCTTTTGAGTCTAACTATGAACTGAGAGAGAATTGGAACCAAGAAGTTACTGATTTATCTTGTTCCTGAGTGTTTACTTGGCTGAATGCATTTGACAGGAGACTGCTAAGGAATGTTTTTAATGATGTTTCAAAAATATATTCTAAAACCTGCTGGTTCAGTAATTACCAAGTAAGAAGGATGAGAGAAGGATTTTTTAAATTTACCTTAGAGCTGCTGCTATGGCCACCATGTACTAACACAATTGAATCTGATTGCCATGGCATTCAGCTCAAATAAAGCATATGCAAATCAGGTCTTGTAGTGCACCCTTTGAAAAGCATCCGTGCCAATGCAGAGCCTGAGTGTCAGAGACCAAAAGAGCACAGGCGATCTTGAGGATGATATTGGTCATTAGCTAGCACAGAAAAGAGCTGTCACTGGCTAAGCAAGGATAAATTATCACAGATTTATTTCACACTGTCAATTTTTCCCTCCTCATAACTTATCATGCAGATGCAGCTGAGCAAGCTGACACATTCATTCCCAGCACCATACACTGCTCTGCATCACCAGAAATAAAAACCAGTAAGAGGTCCCATGGTCGGTGTGAGGACACAGCTGAGCTGAACTGAGGCCTGCAGTCTTCTAAGAACTATCTTAGTACAATATTGCTGTAAATTTAAATCATCAAGGAGGCAGACAGAATGAAGTGGGCAACAAAAGTCATATCATCCACTGCATCTGCCTGGAGTTTTCTCTTGACTGGTGTTCCCCAGTTGAGGATAGGATTTTAGCCAATGCCAAACGAGTTCTGAAAATCTAAAACTTAATTTTTATCCAGAATTACTTGTCACCCCATACTTTCCTGGAGCATGTTTTTAATTCATCACCAACACATGCCAATATTTAATTAGTTCTGATAAAAAATATGCAAAGCCAAACTGCAAGGATAAAGGTGGTAACACGCAGAGCAATCTAGACAAACTCTGCACAGGTCCAAGCACAGCCTATCTCTTTTTTTTTTATTCCCCCACACAAACATGCCCATACACACGTAAATGACCAAAGTGTCAAACCACTCTATGGGTCTTCAAGCTTCTGGCTCTTCAGCCTGCCAGGTCAGTGCTATAGAATGGGAGCTGTTAATTTACCATGACTTTCTGAATATGTCCAAAATTAGTTGACCAGGTGTAATGATATTTGCCAAAAAAAAAAAAAAAAGGTTTTGACGTGACACAGCATGCAGCTTTTTTGGACAGCATCCAATTTGCTCAATGATGGCTCTGAAATAGTTTTTCATGCAGCATGCAGCAGAAAACCCTGATCTGAGCTTCAAAAACACACAGGAGTCTGTGTCTTAAAGTACTAACCACAGAGAAAATATAAGCTCTAAATTCTGTCTACATCAAGCCTACATTATGTGGTGTTATTACCTGATCATTGTTTCTCTGTGTCCAGCTGACTTCCTACTGGAGAATACAGGGTAAGGATCTTCCTTTTTCATGTATATTGAATTAAAATTGGCCTAAAAGCAGCAATCCTTAACCAGTGTGCAAGTTCCTCTTTTTTCCCTCATGTGCCTGTGCCAACAGTAATGCCAAGTGAGAGCAATCATAACCCTGGTAAAACATCAGTGAGCTGTTTGCACCATGCTGACAACTTTAATAATAGCCAAACAGTTTGTAGATTGTCACAGTAAGAAAAGGGCAGACAGTTTTTCAGATTTCACTTTGTCCCAGTGCTGCCAGCTAGATGCAACATGACAGCAGTTCAGACATGCACACAGGGGTTGGTAGCTGCAGGTGGATATAAAGCAGATATTCTGCAGGAGACAGTATGCAAATGTGTGTTGGGAGTAGAAAGGATTTAGCTGTAAGAAACTCAAAACTGTATGTCTCTGTCAGCAAATCAATTTCCTCTTGGAGTTCTCCCTCTGTCTTCTGCTGGGTTTTGTGTAGGTTAATCAAACAAATTACTAGAAAATAATAAGCTGTCAGGAAACCAAAGAGCAGGACAGCACCTTACATCCAAGTCACATTTTATTGCCTATTACATCCTCCCATGCAACTACCCCCTCCTCACCATCACCCTGCTATCACCACTGTCACCAGCTCCCACGTCCTGTGACACTGTCTGATGGCAAGTATTGCCAAATCAGTGTGGGGTTTATTAGCTGCAGAGAGGATACTGTTAGAGCCAGCATGCCAGATTTTCATTTTAATAACTGCAATCAGTGTGATTTGTCGCGCCAAGGCAGCCTGTACTGTGGAAGGTTTTCCCACTCTGGTAATTCCCACTCAATCCCCACCCAAGCAGTGGCAATAAGCACTGGAGAAAGAGAATGGTTTGTGTCCCATTCTGTCGTCATCAGCCACAGAAATTAAAGCAGTATCCCCAAGCTACCCTATGGTATTTATTCTAGGGCCAGAGAGGAATTCTATTTTGAGAGAACATTAGAATGCAAATGGAGGTGAAATTCTCTATTTCTCCCTTTCTCTCTTGCAGAATAAGTCTCAGACATTGTTCAGTGCTTCAAAGCTAACAATAAAAGACCGTCGTCTTATTCAAGTTGCAATGTTCAGTGCTTTTGTTCTCCAAATCTATTTTACCACGTGGAAAGGCTTTCTGAGGAGTTAATATACACTGTACGAGAATTGTCTCCCTATAAAAGAATTGCTACATTCTAAAAATAGTGGCAGCTCTGTTATATGTATTTGAGATTTTCTCTGATGTTAAGATCAAAGTTTGGAACTTCTGAACTAAAAGTCAGTTACCAATATGAATGGCACTAGCCTTTAAGCAAGACCATTATATGCTAGATGAATGTGAGCAAGGCCCACAGCTGGTAAATAGGTCAGACTTGGTTTTTTTTCTAGATATAGTATGGAAAAGTGTAGTATAGTGTAGTGTAGCATAGCACAGAGTAATGGTACAGCATGACATGCAGTGGCACAGTATGGCATGGCATAGTTTGATGCAGCTGTGTCCTCCTAGAAGCTATGCTGTGGCACATGGAGGGCAGGGAGGTGATTCCAGACAGTCTTTGTGGTTTCACCAAGGGCAAGTCCTGCCTGACCAACCTGGTGGCCTTCCACAGTGGAGGGACTACAGCAGTGAACAAGGGAAGGGCTCCAGGGTCATCTTGTGTAAAACCTTTGACACCGTCCCCCACACCATCCGTTTCTCTAAATCAGAGAGAGGTGGATCTGATGAGTGAACTGTTCCATGGATACAGAATTGGCTAGACCATTGTATCCCCATGGTAGCAGCTAACAGCTGAGAGTCCAAGTAGACAACAGTGATGAGTGGTGCCCCTCAAGGGGTCCGTGTTGGGACCAATGCTATTTAATCTCTCCATTAATAACATAGATAAAGACATCAAGAGCACTCTCAGAAAATTTGCAGATGACACCAAGCTGAGTGGTTCTGTTGACACTCCTGACTGATAGGATGCCAACCAGATGGAGCTGGACTCTTTTAGGAAGTGAGCCCATGGGAATCTCATTAAGTTTAACTAGACCACATGCAATGTGCTGCACCTGGGTTTGGACAATCTCTGGCATCAGCACAGGCTGGGGGGATGAACTGATCAGAGGAGCCCTGCTGAGGAGTTGGGGATGCTGGTGAGTGAGAGGCTGGACATGACCCAGCCATGGGCACTCACAGCCCAGGAAGACAAAGTTGGGCACAATCACAGCCACAAAAGCCAGACTGCAACAAAAGCCAGCAGGGAGAAGGAAGGGACTCTGCCCTTCTGCTCTGCTCTGCTCTGCTCTGGTGAGACCCCACCTGGATCCAATATCCAGCTCTGGTGTACTAGCACAGGAAGGACATGGACCAATAAGGTCAGTTCCAGAGATGGGCTACCCAGAGGGTTAGTGGGATGGAGCA
>WBND01001541.1:64969-80289 GCA_013398595.1 Tychaedon coryphoeus
TGGCCTTGGGGTCCAGGGGCAGCCACAGCAAATCTGGGAATTCCATCCCAGCTCCCAGGGAACAACTCCTGCCCAAAATCCCACCCAGCCCTGCCTCTGGCAGTGGGAGCCATTCCTTGTGTCCTGTCCCTCCATTCCCTGTGTCCTGTCCCTCCATTCTCTGTGTCCTGTCCCTCCATTCTCTGTGTCCTGTCCCTCCATTCCCTGTGTCCTGTCCCTCCATTCCTGTGTCCTGTCCCTCCATCCCTGTCCCCAGCCTGTGGGAATGTTTTAGAGGAAAATGGACATGCAGTAAAGGAGCCAAGAAAGAGAGATGAGCACTTTTATGAGCCTGAGCTATGCAGCTTTGCCCTTGAAGTCACCTTGAAAGAAAGATAAAAAGAAGGACAGCAGTTGCTTAACAAGAAAACAGGGGGAAAACAAGAAGAGCTGAATGTGATTGGTGATTGCCAAGAAACCCCAAAGCCAATGAAAAATAGAAAAGCCCATGTTTGCCTTGTGCAAGAGGTTTTACCAATGGTAAGTTGCATGATTGTGTGTAAAGGTAACAAAATTGTATATTGAAGTAAAAAAAATAAACAAAAGAAAATAAAAAACAAAGCAGCATTTGCTTAATTCACATTAAACCACGCAGTGTCCAGCTCTTTATCCTCTCACCAAACCCCTCTCCATATTTCCTGTGGCTCCTTCAGGTGCTGTGGGGCCACAGTGAGGTCACCCCAAACCTCTCCTGCCCAGTGAACCATGCCAGCTGTCCCAGCCCTCCCTGCCAGCAGAGCTGCTCCATCTCTGAGCATGTGGTGCCTCCTCTGGGCTGGATCCAGCAGCTCCAGGCCCCTCCTGTGCTCTGGGGCTCACCTGGGCACAGGGGCACACCTCCCCTTTCCCAGACAGAAAGATCTCTCCTTTTCCAAAATTCCAGAATTTCCAAAATTCTGTGCAGAAGTTTCCGCTGCAGGGATCGATTTTGAACCTCAGCTTGGGAGCTGCACAAAAATTCAGGCACTGACTGAAAGGCCTTGATCCAGGAATGAGTGAAAATCCATCACTGCCACCTCCAATCCCAACCATTCCCGAGCACCAGGAGAGCAGGAGAAGAGGGGGAAAAGGGAATGAAGGCAGCCTTTAAAAAAAATCCAAACCAGAGCAAACTTTGCAGAATACAAATCAGAGCTCAACCACAGCTGCTGTGGAGCTTTTAATTGCTTTTAAGGGAAACCAATCCCCGTGGGCTGGGAAGATGGGACAGCTTGAGGTCTGGAGTCATTTACCAAGTCTATTGTTCTGAGGTGCCTTCAGGCAGAATCACTTCTCTCTTTGCTGGGCTTTTCTTTTTCCTTTGTTTTAATATTATTTAGCAGTGGGAAGCATCATTCCAGCCTGCAATGTTCAAATTTGTCTTTGTTTTCCTGGCAATTAGGCCAGTCCTGATGGGATCCCAGCAGGGCAGGGATCTGATGGGGCAGGGACCCCTCCAAACCCCACCTGCAGCTTCCCAGCCCCACTTCCACGTGCTGGGAATGCATTTTCCAGCAGAAAAAAAATTATATTTGCTCCTTTTCCAGCATAGGAAGCTCCATGGGGAGTTCCAGCGGGGAGGAAAAGGAGAAATGCACATTTTGCCACCCCAAATTCCTAAGAGAATCTTTGTTTCATCCCATTTCTCTCCCTGCACAAACATTGTTCCCTTCATCTCTCTCCCCATTCCCAGTCACTGGATCCATGTCCCAGATTTCCACTTGGGAAGTCAGACTCAGCCTCAAGCACAATCCAGATAAAAATGGTAAAAGGGATCCCAAGAACCCCAGGAAGAATCCCAAGAACCATCCCAAGAACCCCAGGAAGAACCCCAGGAACCATCCCAAGAACGCCAAGAAGAACCCCAGGAATCCTTATTTCCTTGGGGAAACAAGGCAGGAGTCCCTCCTGGGGAAGGCTTGGGAATGTTTAAAGTTATTTTAACCTTCAGACCCCCAGGGTCAGTCCCTGCAGGTCAGAGCCAAGAGAACCCAGGGAGAGCTGTGCCTTTGTGGGAGATTTTCTCTCTGTGCTGGGATTTTTGGCATTTTGTGCCCATCCAGCCCAGCAGGGTGCAGAGGGAATTCCCTGCCAGCATGGGTGGGCAGGAGAACACACCTACATTTGTCTCTCTTTTGTCTCCATTTTCATTATTGATGGGGGCTAATGCCAGCTGGGATCATCAATTAACACACCTTCATCAAAACTCCCCACAGTTCACAGCTCCTGGGCAGGTTCTGTAACAAGGACACTCCTTCCACCCTCCCTTCACTCCTCCTTTGTGTGAGGACAGCACACAGCAGCTCAGGACAAGGGTGTCCATCAATCCGAGTTTTGGGATCAGTTCTGCAATCCTCATGCAAAACCCTCCCCTGACTCCCCCACACCTCCCTTTTCTCCTACTTTATCTGGCACCTGGGGCTGTTTTTCATGGCAAAGCTGCTGCACTTCTTCGCTTTTTCCCTTTTCTTCTCTCTGTCTTTCCCTTTTCCATAATTTATTCCTCAAAGATAACACCACTGGCAATGAAGAACTGCAGCTGAACTCTGACAAACTGCCCAAAAGCTCCTCAGCCACTCTGAGGAGAATGCAATAAATCAGGTGTTTCACCCAGCCTGAACAGACAGGCTGGAAACCAGGCAGAAATAACTGCAAATGAAGTGACTTTGTCTTAAATGAACCAAGTCAGGGCCCGCTGATACTGTGGAAATATTGTTCTCTGAATTTCCTTACTCTCCATAAGTTTCTTCCTCATCACACTGCTGACTTGGAAAACCAGACTCCAGACTCAGCCTCAAGCACAATTCAGATAAAAACGGTGAAAGGGATCCCAAGAATCCCAGGAAAGTGGGAAACAAGGTGGGAGTCGCTCCTGGGGAAGGCTTGGGAATGTGGTAAAGTTATTTTAGCCCTCAGAGCCTCTGGAGACTGTAAATGCTGAAGTGCTCAGAACCTGCCACTTCCACCTTTCAAATACACAGGAACAACTGAAAAAAAGAAAAAAAAAGAAAAAAAAAAGGAATAGAAAACAGGGATGGCAATCTCTCCTTCTCAGAGGTTTCCAAGAGCCCCTCAGCATTCAGAGAATTCCTCCCCTGGCATTTCTCCTCTCTCAGGCTGATATTTTATCCCCCCCAGTTTGCTGTCTGTACCTTGGCAGGCAGGTGCTCTCACTGGACTGCCCCTGGAGGAGCTGGGCTCAGAAATGCCCATCAGAAGAGTTTATTGATATTTACAGTAATTATTATGAACCATCTCATGGAAAAGACCTGGTTTATCCTGACAGCCCCTGCGGCTGATGGCTCCAATAAAGCATTTCTGCATGAGCTGGATGCTGTAAAATTCATGACAGAACTGTTGGGTTGGAAGGGACTCCAGTTCCCAGAATTCAAATCTCATTTTCTGGGGATATTTGATCCCAGCAAGGGCAGGCTAAATGAGGTAATTTGGTCCAAAGCCTGGGAATGCAGCATGGAAAACATAGCAGCAGCTGATTTACTCCACAGCCTCAGAAATGTTTTCACTCCAACCCTGGCAGACAAGCGGAGAACTCAGCCCAGGATCTCCAGCAGAGCTGTAGAAACAATTGATTTTTCAGTTCAGTAGCCAAATTGGAAAAGTAAATAGTTTGAAATTACCCAGAATGGGGTTTTTTGTTGGTGTTCTTGTTGAATTGAAACATAGGCTGAGGAGCTTCTCCAGCAGCCTGGCCAGGGGGATTTCACAGCACAGCAATGCTCAGGACTGAGCACCTTGATTCCTCCAAAAAAGGGTTCTTGCCATCACCCTGCAGCCTGTGGGGAGGGGGGTGCTGTCCCTGCCCCTGCTCTTGTTCCCACGGGTTCCATCAGCTGAGAAAAGCCAGGACCAGGGCATGGGATCATTGCTGATGGAATTATTGCTGATGGAATTAATCCCAATGCAATTATTGCTGATGGAATTAATCCCAATGGAATTATTCCTGGTTGCCCAAAATCCTGCTGGGCAGGGGCTGCCAGCTGCAGAACAGCATGGGGAGAAGGGCTGGGATGGCCCTGGGAGGGCAGGAAAGCTCCAAATCCCTGGACACTGAACCTCTCCTTCCCAAATGTGCTGGGTGGATGTGCCAGCAATGTGAATTCTGTCCCCATGTGCTGAAGGTGGGGCAGTGCCCCTGATCTCCTGGCACACATTATCTGCTCATGGGCCAGCTTTAAACCAGCTGGGGCAATCATCTTTATCTTTCCCACAGCCCATCCTCCCTCCAGGAGATCTCTCCTGTTCATGGCCAGTGAGTCCCAGGGCATGGCTGATAAAATTCCATCATCCCATGGGAGATGCTCCAGCCAGGGCAGGAGCCAAGCCTTTCCTACCCAGATAAAAACTGACATTTGGAACACCAGAGCAGCCTTTTCCACTGGATTCCAGAGGAAAGCCAGACCTTTCCACATCATCCCTGCACCTTCAGAGGAAACTGCACCTTCTCCAGGAGCACTGCTCCAGCTGAACCACATCTGCCCCTGCAGGAGGATGCAGCCACCATGGAATGGCACTGCTGCCAACACCCTGCCTGACTGACGGGTGCCAGCTTGGATTCTGGCTCTGGCAGGGTTTGGGATTGTTCTTTGTAATACTGCATTTCTATTTTAATTTTCCTAGTAAAGAACTGTTATTCCTAATTCCCATCTCTTTGCCTGAGAGCCCCTTAATTTCAAAATTATAATTCAGAGGGAGGGTGTTTACATTCTCCATTTCAAAGAGAAGCTCCTGCCTTTATTGGCAGACACCTGCCCTTCACAGCAGGATATCAAAGCAGGATTTCTCCTGTCTGGGCTGAGGCCAGGATCCCTCCAGGAAGGATCAGCACAGGGACACCTCGTGCCCGTGTCCAGCTCCCAGCTATGGCTCAGTTTTTATGCAGATTTTCTCTTCCTTCCCTTCCTTCCCTGCAGCATTTGGTGCCAGGACAGAGAGATAATCGCTGAGCCTGGAAAGCAAGGGAAAAGCAGGGATCTTATCCCAGAAGAGAAGCTTGGTGAGAAGCAAAACCCCCCAGTTTTATCCCCAGAACTAAGGGAACGCTTCAGTACGACAGGGCAATGGTTTGGGGTTTTGGTTTTTTACCTGTTTAAGTACTTGGCCACGTTTGGATCTGCTTCCCCTGCTTGGACTACTCTGGAATAGTCTCCCAGACTCCAGCAGCTTCCAGACACAGCTGGTGCCTGCTCAGCAGCCTTTGATGGACAATTATCCCAGTTTTCAGCTCCTTCAGGATGCCTTGACCAGCTCACACCATCAGCTAAGGGGCAGCCTTCCCTCCTGGGTTTGTGTTCAGCAACAAAAAACAAACCAAACCTCACACAGAAAACAACACAGGAAACCACCCAGATCAACCCCACAGAGAAAACCCCAAAAAACACAACAAAAATGAAAATTGCAGCAACGTTTCTGCTTGGTTCCAGGAAACCCACAGCCCCATTCCCCAGGTTTGGGATGGAAAAGCAGCCAACACATCAGAGCTGGAATTCAAAGCACCCCTAGAGCTGGAGCTGCACCCCAGGATCTCTGAGGTGGGAAATCCTCCCAGCCCATTGAGCCCAACCAAGTGGTGACAATCCCCACCCTGTCCCAGAGCACTCAGGGATTCCTGGGACACTCCAGGGATGGGGATCCAACCCAACCTGGGCAGCTCCAGCCCCTGAGCTCCCTTTCCATGGGGAAATTATTCCCAAAATCCACCCTGCCCTCCCCTGCCCAGCCTGAGCCCATTCCCTCTCCTTGTTCCTCCTCCTCCTCCTTCCAGGGAATTGTGCAGAGCCAGAATTTCCCCCTGAGCCTCCTTCCCCCAAGGTTTGGTGGTTGGTGCACAGGGAAACCGTGCACAGACTCCAATCCCAATCAAACACACAAATTCCAATTTGGCAGCACCAAACTCGCAGGAAGAACTGCAGGGAGTGGCACCCACACAGATCCAGGACATTTTGCAGGCAGGCTGGGAAAACCAGCAGGAAGGAACCAGGAACAAGGAATTTTTTGTCCCTGCTCAAACCAACCAGGCACGAGTGAGAGCTCTCAGCCAAAGCCAGCTACAACAATTAACCATAAATTGCAAATTATTACTAAAAATTACTGAAAAATTACTTTGTTTTGAATTAGAAGCACAAAATATGTGAGTTCTGCTTTATAATTAGTTAGAAAGATAATAATCTCCTGAAGATAATAAGAAATGTTCACCAAATACTCAGAGATGCTCTTTCCAGTATTTTCTTAAAACTAATCAAGTTCGAAATCCCAAGTTTCCTTTTATAAACAAGGTCATAAAATGCCTTAAAAATCTCCCAGGAAATTCATGGAAATTTATTCAGTCTGGTATGAGAGAGTAAATCTCTGTTATGCTTGTGCATCCTTCCCCAATCCATGTACATTTTAATTAAGCCCATTAATTTTACAGGATTGCTGCTTGTTTGTTGTTGGATTGTTGCTCTGAAGAAAGCAGCTTTTTTCAATGGAAATTAAATTCCAAGAGCTTCAAAGTAAGTTTTTTTTACCAGCCAGCACTGAAACCAGCACTGAGAAACACAAAACATTTCCTGCTGCATGGAAAGCTTGGTTTGGTTTTCTTCTTTGCATAAGATAATGAAAAAATTATTTCTTTTATTATGGGTCCACTGAGAAAATCCATGTGCTTCCTCAAGCTCTGTGCCATTCCAAAGGATCCTGATCCATTAACTACTATCTTAAATTACTGGGGGAATTTCCATGTGATTGTGGCTTCCACAGCAAATCTCCTTAATTTCTAACAATACCCTGGCTTGGTTTGATTATTTGCAGCAACTCTTCCTCTGACACTCGATTTTATCTCAATTTTTATCAGCACTCAAAAATTCAAAACCAATTAAAACATCCTCAGGATAAAATGTTTTTTAGAGTTTGACAAATATTCCATAAAACCGCTCAGGACTAGGATTGAGTGCTTAGAATCCTAAAAACATGGAATGGTTTGGGTTGGAAAGGACCTAAATCCCACCCCTGCCATGGCAGGGACACCTCCCACTGTCCCATGCTCCAACCCCAATGTCCAGCCTGGCCTTGGGCACTGCCAGGGATGGATATCCACAATTTTCCTCAGATATTATTCTCACTATTGGCACAAAACCCCATCACACAACAAGTTCAGTGAAGCAGAATTGAAAATCTGTGTTTTCCATCCAAATTACTGTCAGCACTAGAAAAAGAAAACAAAAAAACAACCAAACAAAATACAACTTACTTCAGTGTGGGGACTTAAATTGTCAGAAGAATTCCTTGTGTCTCCATAAAGGTAACATAAATCCTGGCAAAAGCCATTCCCTGCCCTAAAGAACTCATTCTCCAGGCTGTGCTTTCCCAGGCTGCCTCCAGAACCTGTCTGCCAGGAAAATGAAGAACGAGTACACGAAGGAAATCATAATTTACAATATGTTCTGAAGCCAGGCTGCATTTAAAACAACGGGAATTTGAGATTTGCTTGTCAGGAAAAAAAAAAAAAGCTAACAAGGAAACCATGTAAATGTTGTGCATTTGTTTTGTTCCTGCTATAAATGCTGCAAGTGTGAGACAAATCCCCATAATGAGCTCCCATCTCCAGGTGGAAGGAAAGGGAGGCTGTTCAGGCTGCAGGGAGTGGAAGAACAGGGAAAACATGGAAGAGCAGAGGCAGCACCTACAGGAGCTCTGAGTTCCCTGGAATCCAAGGAATAAACTGATTTTTTGTTGGGGGAAAAAACTGATTATCAAAAGGGGTTAAGTCTCATGGCTTGTGAGGTTTATTCCCTCTGGCAATAGCATTGCTCCAAGGGAATCAGATCCCAGAATCCCTGATGGTTTAAAATCAAAATCCATTAAAATCCATCCCATCCCACCCCTGCCATGGGCAGGGACAATTCCCAATATCCCAGGCTGCTCCAAGCCCTGTCCAACATCCCCTGGGCACTGCCAGGGATCCAGGGCAGCCACAGCTGCTCTGGGCACCCTGTGCCAGTGACACACAGCGTGGTAAAAGTAGCAAAGTTGAAGGAAAATGTTTTGAAATGTTATTTAAAATTAAAATAAAATTCGTACAGCTAAGAGCAAAGCCAAGCTCCAAAACCTTGACGTTCTCCAAGGGTGCAGAGGGGGAGCATCCTCAAGGGGATCCAGGCTTGATCCACACAGGAGCTGCACTCTGTGATCCACGGGGGCCCTTCCAGACCAGGATATTCCAGGAGTTCTCCTGCTGGCACTGCCACCTTCACCTCCCACCCTGTGCACACCACTCTGCCTGCTGCCCATCCCATCCCATCCCATCCCATCCCATCCCATCCCATCCCATCCCATCCCATCCCATCCCATCCCATCCCATCCCATTATCCCATCCCATTATCCCATCCCATTATCCCATCCCATTATCCCATCCCCAAAGTGCATTTTTGTGGCATTCAGGTGCCAAGGTCCCTTTTTTTTGGGGCTCTCTCCTTTCCTTCACCTTCTCTCAATCACAAAACAGACGAGGTTTAATTAACCTGACAGAATCATGGAAACTCCTGAGCTGGGACCCGCAGGGATGAGCCAGTCCAGCTCCTGACCCTGCACAGGACACCCCAAAAATCCCACCCTGAGCCTGAGAGCCTTGTCCAAACACAGCAAAGGCTCGTCCATAGTGAATTAAATCTAAATGTCTGGAAGACAAAAATCTCAGTCCTACACAATTTTGTCTCCCCCACTGCCAGTCCAGGCCTCAAAAATTATGCAAAAATCCCAATTCCTCCTTCCAGCCTCACTCCCAACAATTGCTACTCTCCATTTCCAGCTCTTCGCCCAAGGCTCCTAAAACATCATGTGGGGATTTGGGAGCCCCATTTGAAACAAATTGTTTTAATTAAAACAGTAATTTCCAACCCCGAGAGATGCAAACCATTAAAGAGTTGCCAGGAGGGAGAGGCACTAATGGAGAGCAGTGAGCAATTACAGCCAAGCTGCTGCTGCATCTCGGGGAACAGGGCTGGGGAAGCAGAGCCAGCATCCTCCAGCAGCACCCAGAGCATCCCCAGAGCCCAGATTCCCCTCCCAGAAAGGCTCAGCTCCTTTTCTCAGGTGTTGAGTCCTTGGGATATAAGGGCAGGGATCAGGAATGCAAGGAATAAATCTCCTCCAGAAAATTCTCCTCAAAATGGCACAGAGCGAGGGGGGCAGGAAATGTTTGAAGGGGTGGAAGTGAATGCTCTGTCTCAGACAACTCAGCTGTGCCTCTCCCAGCCAGCCAGGAGCTTGGGAAGATGCTTTTGGGATGGGCCCCAGCTCAGGAGAATTCAGAGATGTCAAGTTCCATGTGCTCTTTTTCCCATAAAAATGGATCTTATCCAACCCTAAATCAAATTCTTAGGGGCTTCCCTGGAAACGTCAATGTCAGCCAAAAGAAGAAAACAAAAAGCTTTTTTCTAAATATTTTTTTCGAGTTGTAAATGGGAGGAAAATAAGAAGAATATCCAACAACAATCAACAATAACAATTTGAGCAATTTATCCAAGAACCACCTGTCTTCCAAAATGAACCTTCCCCATTATCATTTCTAATTCTGGACTATTCACAAACTCAAACCTCAGAAGGCAAAATCTGCTTCTTGTTACCAAGGTCAGTATTTGTAATCTCCACTTGTTTCACGTTTGAGGGCTGAATTTATGCCATGTACGTGGCCTGAAGGAATTTTACTCCTGTTCTGACCTCTGGAATGGCTCCTGTTCCAAGGAAGAGCTGGTTTGGGTTTAGAGCTCCGGGTCCCCAGCTGTCCCAGAGAATGTCCAGCTGGAAATCAACCAGAGGGTGACATCTAAAAATAAATATATTTGCATTTTCCTAGTCTGATCTGCTGAAGTGCAGAAACAGAGGATCATGGAATGGTTTGGGTTGGGAGGGATCCCAAATCCCACCCAGTGCCACCCCTGCCATGGCAGGGACACCTCCCACTGTCCCAGTGCTCCAACCCCAATGTCCAACCTGGCCCTGGGCACTGCCAGGGATCCAGGGGCAGCCACAGCAAATCTGGGAATTCCATCCCAGCTCCCAGGCAACAATTCCTGCCCAAAATCCCATCCAAATTTACCTTTTTCAATTTAGCCATATTTCAGCATTTCAGGGACTTACCATTCTTAAAAAAACCACCCTGTTCTGGAAGCCAGGAGATCAAAATTTCACTTCTAGGCATCAACATCCCTCCTGAAATAATCCAGAATCACCTACATTTGGAAACACACATACACAAAAAAAAAAAATGAAAAGCCATTTTTTGCAATGTGGCTTGCTAGCGGGGAAAACTCAAGCTGCAGCAAGGGAGACACAGGTTGGATATTAGGAAGAATTTTTTACTGTAAAGAATAATAAAGTACTGGAATGCTTTGCCTGGAGAGGTGGTGGAGTCACCATCCCTGGGTGTGTTTAAAAACTGGATGTGGCACTTGGTGCCTGGGTTAGTTCAGGTGTTCAGGCTGGGTTGGACTTGATGATCTTTGAGGTCTCTTCCAACCTGGTGATTCTGTGAAAACAATTCCATTTCAGAGTGAAAAGGAAAGCACTGGAGCAAAATTTCTGAGTGGAAGAAGTAAGAAAGCAAAAATTCAAAAGCCCCAAAACTTTTCCCAGTCAAAATCTCCACCTGTTTTCTGTTTTCCCCCGGGTTTCTCTCAGGAAGCCCAGCGCCCACAGAGCAGCTCCTTCCTCCCTGGGATTCCTGCCTCGACCTCCTGGCGACAGCAGGGAGGAGAAAAGTGGGATTCCCACTAATAATTCCCTCCTTGCTTGACTCAAAGCTCGTTTATAGGAGGAACATTTAGCAGCCATTTCAGGAAGTGCCTTTTGAGGCCCTTCTCCCCCCGTTTCACAATCCGGTGTCACCTGGCTGCTCAGGTAAGGCAGGTAACGCCGTGTTCCACCCGAGCTCTGCTGCAAGAATTAAGGAACATTAAACAGAATTACCAGGGGTGGAATCACAGCAAATCAAGCCTCTCAAAGCCCCCTGCAGGTGTTTAACCAGCCATCCCACAAGGGCAAACAGATAAATTCAGGTTTCCCGTTGCAGCCGCGGCGACGACGGCAGAATGCCAAACAGGGAGCGCGAGGGACGTGTCGGAGCAAAACGCTTGGCCTTATTTTTAATTTAAATGTAGTTCTAGAGATGAAGAGCCTGGAGGCAGCCAGCACAGCCAGTCAAAGCTCACAGGATGATGGAGTGCTCTGAGCACTCCGAAATCTTCGCTGCCCAGCACCGCCCGCCTCGTCCGAGGAGGAATTTTTTCCAGAACAAAGTTGCTTTTCGCCTTTCATTTTTTAAAAAGTGTTTTCAAAAAACCTGATTTCTCTTTGGCGAAGAAGCCCTTTGAAGCGGCCCAAATCGCCTTTGAAGTGAAAATAGAGGAGTCATTTTGTATTCATGCACCCTTTTTTCCCTCCCCCCTCCCAAAAATGAAGGTGCAGAACTTGGTGAAAGATTTATATCCTGGAATAGGCGGCCTGGTGACATCAGCGGCGTTCAAGGGAACAAAACGGCCCAAAAATGGAAGTGGAGAGATCTTGGGGTGCAAATCAAAGACACTGGGTGGAAATGCTCCTTAATTAGTGCAGATGAAAAGGCACCAACTGGAAGGCAGAAGGCTGCAGTGTAGAAAATTCAGGAGGCATTAACGGGCTGGTGAAAATGTCGCTCTTTGGAGCTGTCAGCCTCGCTTAGAAAGCTAAAAAATTTATTAAACCTCAGTGAATGTTGCTTTTCTCAGTCACAGAGGCCATTAAGAACTCCTGGAAGTGGTGGGTACCACACAGTCCATTAGCAGCTGGATGTTAACGCTGTTCCCTCCCTCCTTCCAACCCCATAAATGTATTTCTCTCCTCTAATATTTCCTAAGAGGCTCCTGTGGCACAGATTTTCCCTTGTACATCTCTCCTCAGCCTCAGAACAAATGAGACTGGCTGGTCTCACTCAGAAACTAAAAGTTTTCAGGTAGTTCTCTGCGGAATGATGAAAAATCCCACAGGTTCCAGAAAGCAATTGGTAAATACAGGCTCCTGCTTCCATAAAAAGCAATTTATTAAACACAAATGTTCGGCAATGTGAAGTGTTTTACTGCTGCAAATTCAATACTGCTCGAAACACACTCTGAAGTCAATAACCCAGCAGTAAAAGCAGCAGCACACACACAAATGTCTCATCTTATTCCACAAGCCACCATTTTCTCCCACACAAAATTCCCATCAAAACATCAGCTTCGAATTCTTACCTGAGCTGTCCAGTGGAAGGAGCAGCAACCCGGCTTTTTATTTTCATTTATTTTTTTTTCTTAATAATTCCTCAGCACTTAAATCCCTTTTCATGTATATTGGATGTTTAGGAAGAGGGGAACAGTCTTCCTGGGAAAGAAAAAAAAAATCACGCAAATAAATCATGCAACAGGAAAGCTCATAAATCTGCATTTATATTGGAAGTAAAACTGAACTCACCAGAGGTGATTTACTGCCTCTAATAATGAATGTGACTAGTGGGTCCTTAGATTTTCATTAGTGTGGTGAAAGAATTTATTTTATGTGCAAATATTTAAATACTTGTAGAAAGCAAATGTAAAAATATTGCAAATATTAAGCCTCCAATTACTTCGAGTTATGTGAAAATTCATTGAAAAATAATTTCCTGCCCGCAGAAAAATAGATTGTCAAAATCTGGGGTTCTGCTTTGCCAGGGAATCCGAGGGATTTGATGGCTTTGTTTGGAGACTGGGTGAGGAAATCTGAGCTTTTCCCACAGAAACAGGCAGGGAGCGGGTGACACCTTGGGCAGGACAAGTCTGGGGATCCCTTATGAATCATGGAATTGTGAAGGCTGGAAAGGATCTCACAGAGTCCGACCATTGCCAAGGCCAGCACTGCCCCGTGTCCCCAGTGCCACACCCCAGGGCTGTGAAACCCCCCCAGGGATGGGCACCCCAAACCTCCCTGGCAGCTGTGCCACAATCCCACTGAAAAAACTCCTCCCAGTATCCAACCCGACCTTTCCATGGAGAATCTTGACCAAATCCTTCCTCGAAAGGAGCAGAGCTGTGACTTGCTGATGGTTTGGAGGAGAGGGAAGGTGCTGTCACCAAGGGATGATGGCTCTGTCCTGTCCTGATGGATGCCAGGATGGGAAGGACATGGAAGTGCTGGAGCAGGGCCAGAGGAGACCACGAAGCTGATAAGAGAATTGCAAAACCTCCCCTAAGGGAGAGCTGGGGGGGCTCCCCTGGACTGGAGAAGGTTCTGGGGGGTCACAGGGACCTTCAGCAGGAGCTGATGGGACAAGGGAATGGGTACAAAGTGAAAACGGTGAAATTCGATGGATTTTGGGGCAGGAATTCCCAGATTTGCTGCGGCTGCCCCTGGATCCCTGGCAGTGCCCAGGGCCAGGCTGGACATTGGGGTTGGAGCACTGGGACAGTGGGAGGTGTCCCTGCCATGGGATGGCACTGGGGGGATTTGGGGTCCCCTCCCAGCCCAAACCATTCCATGCTGGAGGAAGATGAAGGAGAATCACAAACACCCTGAGCTGCTTCACAAAATGAGCAACAACGATCCCAAAGGTCCTGCAGGCAGAAGATCCAAGTTCAGACAATTCCCTGCAAGACAAAGCAGAAAACCCCACAAATGTTCTCATTTCACATCTCCTGTGCTCACACCACAACCACCAGGACACACAAGCCCTTTTTTCCTCCAGATGCAGAGTTCTGGTGATTTGCAGCCATTTGAGTTCAGCTCAAAATAAAAAAAAAATCTTAATGGCAATGAAAGTTCAGCTCTTCCTTCTCAGCACAGGAGGATGGGAGAGAATTCCTGTGGGGTTTATGTGATTTGAGTTGATCACTCTGTGCCTACTTACCTTAAGCAGCCAGCTGTGAGCTGTGATGCTGCTTTATTTTTTTTTCAGAGCTTCAATAAAGAAAATGCTGCAATTTTGTAAATTACAGCCCCGCCATCGATAGCTGCACTTCCAACGTGCTTATCTTATCTCGTGCTTAAATCAAATCAAACACTTCCCTTAGCAGCAAACCCTGCAAAAACCTGACAGGACAAAATGCAAAATGCAGAGGGAAATGTGAGATGCGATTTCAGCTGATTGCAAAAGGCACCTGCCAGAGGAGGATACGAGTACAGGGGGACCAGGGGCTTGTTCCAGCCCTCCCCGAGGGGTTAGCACAGAATTCCATCCGTTCAGCAATTAGGGAGCAGATTTCCATACCCAGCTCCCATCATCTCCTCATATTTGGATATATGACAGAAATGGTTTGTGTGGGAAGGGATTTAAACCCACCCAGTGCCCCTTCCACCACCCAGGCTGCTCCAACCCCCATGTCCAACCTGGCTGGGACATTTCCAATCATTTCAACCTCTGAAATATGATTTTAGAAAACTCAAATTAACTCCTCCTGAATTTCCCAAAGAGTGGGGGAGCAACAGGCACCTCACCAGCCTGCTCCCCTCCTCAAAACCCTGCCTGGTCACAGACCTGTATCCAAAATAAATGTTGGATTTTGTGCTCACCTTCCATTAACTGCCAGGAGCACCTTAACTGGGATGAGCGCCTGTTTATCCATTTTAATTGGATATTAAAGTGTGTTTTGTGGCTGCAGCCCAAACATCAGTGGCATATTAACTTACAATGGCTTTAACAACAACAAGAAACCCAGCCCACCGTTGGCACACGGGCAATTATTCCGCAATTATCCAGAAATCACATTACCCACTAATTGTCTGACAGGTGCCTAATTGCTTCTCTAAATAGGGGGTGAGGCTCTACCCCTGGGTTTTCTCCATTCTTTTGCTTGACCACCTTTCCTTCAAGCACTGAAAACACAAAGCAGCAAGAACCAGTTTTTATTCTGGGTTGTTTTATTTTTTTCCCAGCCCAAATCCTTGTGCTCCTTCCCCCAGCCCTGCCCTGGGCAATCCCCAGCTCGGTGCCACTTTCCCCTGAGGGCCCAAAAACTTCCCAAAGTTTGATCCTGAAGCATCCATGGTCAAATTCCAGCAGGTTTTTAAGGAGAAGGGGACTTGGATGTGCCTTGGTGTCCCTGGAGGTTTTTTCCAACCTTACTGATTCCATGCCTGGCACATTCCCAGCCCTCCCTGTGAGCAGAGCTGTGGCAGAGTAAAACCTCCCACACCTCCTCCAGGTGGAAATGATCCCATTCTGAGCACGGATAAATAAATATCTTTGTGTGTGTGTAATTTATCTCCTCTAATTTGAAGATTCTCCTTTTCCCACGAGGAAAAAGCTGAGTTAGGAAGAC